>JAJMJX010000009.1:0-60143 GCA_030563745.1 Kodamaea alishanica (nom. inval.)
CCTGGCGCAGCTGTTTCAGTCAATGTGGTTGGTGCAGTAACGTCGGTTGACACGGTGACAGGTGAGGCAGTTGGAACTGGAACGGCAACAACAACAACGGACTCATTTCCAGATGGACCAGCAATACCAGTGGTGTATGTGGAAGTGTAAGAATTAGTCCAAGTGGTAGTAGCTTCAGTTCCTGGAACTTCAACAATAATTGATGCAGTCTTGCCTGGCGCAGCTGTTTCAGCCAATGTGGTTGGTGCAGTAACGTCGGTTGACACGGTGACAGGTGAGGCAGTTGGAACTGGAACGGCAACAACAACAACGGACTCATTTCCAGATGTACCAGCAATACCAGTGGTGTATGTGGAAGTGTAAGAATTAGTCCAAGTGGTAGTAGCTTCAGTTCCTGGAACTTCAACAATAACTGATGCAGTCTTGCCTGGCGCAGCTGTTTCAGTCAATGTGGTTGGGGCAGTAACGTCAGTTGACACGGTGACAGGAGAAGCGGTTGGAACAGGGACTTCAACAATAACAGAGCCTGTTTCACCAGGGGTTGCAGGAATTGTAACAGTTGTTTTTGCGGTAATGGCGCTTTCCGTCAAAGTAGTTGCTAAAGTTAAAGGTGGCACGTAATAAACTATAGTTTCTGTTCCTTTCCCTGAAATATATGGTAGCGTTGTGATACTGGTAGTTGTGCCGGTGTAGGTACTCACATCGTGTTGTATCACATTACCCGATGAACCAGCAGAAGCACCACCTCTTGGAGCCCAGGCATCGTCGGCCGTGTAATCATTGACCTCAGAACTACCGTAACAAACAGATGTGTCACGATAATTTACATTTAACCAGTCGCTTCCATTCGGTCTAGTGCTATCAATGTATAAAAATGGACGATATGGAGAAGGAATAGCCAGATAAGTCACTATGAAAGCTGTTGAGTTACAACTAGTACTAAATTGATAGCTCTCAGCATTGGTTGGTAGCCCCCATGCATTAAGGTTACTACTTATGTGTGCTTCAGCTGTTGCACAGTTCAAATAACCACTATCAGCTACGTTTACACTTAACGTTCCATTTACATAACCGGTACTGCACCATGCGGCAGCAACGTATAATCCGTCTCTAACGCTAGTTCTGTTCTTATTATCGGTAATCGTCGCAGTGTGGTTAAAAGCGCCAGCTTGAAAAGTAGTGGTTGTGGAAAGGGGAGTACTTCCTTCGTAGAATGTCACTGTATCGTTTCCTGCAGAAAATGCTTTTGCACAACTTAAACTTGCTGAGTTGGCTCTACCACCAGCATTGAAATAGACGGGAAGTGTAATGGAACCAACGACATTAGTAGTAGGATTAACAAGTGCACCTACAGTGCAGTTAAGAGACGTAACAATTGATTGGGCATTAGAAAAATAATTGCAAGTTGCGTATACTAAACCGTTGGCTTCTAAGTCAATGGCAGTAGCACCATTCGTTTCAATTTGATTGACACATGGCAAGGTAAGCGAAAATGTATCCCCTGGTTTATCAGTAGCACCATTTATTTTCCAGCTGAGATCACTCATCCACTTTGACTGGTCTGGACCAGCATAATAATAACCATCTCTGAGCCAGACCAATGAATTGAGACTAGTAAACACACCAGAAATTTCTGATCCTGATGCGAGAATTGCCGAAGCACCCCATAGTATCAAAGTTTTGGGAAGCATTTTGACAGCGGATATTGATTGGGAAAGAAATACAAGATCTTAGCGAGTATTTATACTTTTATTTTCAGTCTAGAAATATCTCTTCGCTCGAAGTATTTTACTTGATATAATCTCGCGTTACGCAGTTTTTCTTAAAAAATAGACACGTTGCATAGAAATATTTTGAGATTTTCGCTATTGTACGACATATTTAAAGTACCATGCACTATAAAAAAACTGCATGCCTTTGCCCTAATAGTCCTGTATATAGTGATATATCAGGCTATAGTTATATGCAGTTCTTCTCAAAATGTTTTTCTAGTTTGGGTTTTGTTTGATAACGTCATCACGCCTCAAGAAACAAATAAGGTTACAACGATTTAGCGTGACGACATTTTATAGCTTTTATATTGCTGGATACAGTGTATAGAGATTGTCACTATTCATCATAGAGTTCTTGGAAGACAATTGCATCGTGATACTTCCTTTACTGTGTTTCGCAAAAAAAGTACGAACATCATACTAGACTTCTTTTGTTCGAAGAAGGTTAGACTCCGATGTATTAAAAGAAAAGAAAACGAAATTAAATCCCGTCTATGATAATACCAATCGTACCTGTATACTAACCTGCGGAGTTTTTTAAAGAAAAAAAAAAAAAGAAACGATAATAAGATTTGTTATTGTCAAAATGCTATTTTCTCCCACAAAATGGAATACTTAAAATGAATTTGAGCGAGTTTATGACCACGCCTCGTAAAATGCAATGCACCCGCTTTTGTGATAATTTTAAAATTTTTGGTTAATACTTCTAATAATAAATATTATTCGGCTTTATTGACTCCTAGAAAGAACAGAGTGTCAATCAATTGAAAGCAAAAAATTCTCTATTTAGATGAACAAAAATTTCGACATGTTGACACGAAACATAAAAGAATCAAATGAAAAAGTTTTTGCATACCCTAAAATTTGAAAAAAAAAAAGACCTTTTGATGGATTATAGTTCTAAGCAATAATATTGTGTGCCTTCTATACTTGTTCCTTCAAAAAAACACTTATTTCAGCTGGCCAAAAAAACTCTTATATCCGTTTAGTTCCCGCTGAATATGTGAAAGTGTCACCAGCATTTGCTTCTGTTGGCTTAATTTCCCATGATAACGTGGCATAAGCTTGATTGTCTAAGCGTATAACCGGAACCAGTGCCGTAGGTAGTCACAGAATCAAAATTTGTGAAAATACCAGATATCTCTGTTGTGGAACTGAGCGCGAGTGCGGTTGCCAAAACAAGATATTTTTTAATCATATTTTCTAAAGTCGGTTTTAATTATATAATTAAACAAATTAATTTGTAGATACGTATCTTTCTATATATTTGTTTCTACTAGAATCGAGAAAGAACATTTTTTTAGGGAGATTTGAATAAAAAGAAAGAAAAGAAACAATTTTTACGTGCGGGCGGATACGAGAAATTAGCTCTTTTTACTAATTGTGAAGGTGTAAGGCGTTTAAAACATGCGTGGAATGCTGCCCAAAAGTATTTTTAAGCCATTTATTATTATTTAATGGTGCTATTGTACAATTACAATTTAGGTCTCATAAAATATATCACATTTCCTTTCTGCACATTCCTTTTTTTTTCAATTGAGATTCAGCGGCTAAAGTTTTCCTTAGATTTTTGTTTTGCTCGCAATTGAGCCTAGACTAAGATTTTGCCCATATCTAGAGTTATTTACTGATTGAAAATCCGGATGAACGCCATCACATTGAAATTGCGTCTGTGAAATAGAGAATTCAAAATCGAACTGAAAATTGATTAACGTTAATAAAGAACAGCAAACCTCATTCAAAAAAAAAATTGCAAATTATGTTTGTGTCAATTAAAAAAGACGCCGCACGCGAAAATGAAATTATTTCTATAAAATTATAAAATATGATTTCAAGTTTACAGCAGACAATAGTAAGTAAATCATACTCGACTTCTCTTTTCTTCTTCACATTTATACACTAAATACTTTTTTTTTGCGCTGATTAAACACCGATTCGGAATACCGATTGAATTACCAATAAGATACATTATGCTCACTCGTTATTGTCATTAATAATTCAAGACGGGTTAGATGCAAAAGAAATCCAAAGCTTGTTTTGTCAAATTTACATGTGCGAAACTGTATTTAAAGTATTTGAAATTTAACTACAGGTGCAATTGTCTTCATCGTTTATTTTATATATAATTGACAGATGTTTTAAATTACCAAGTAAGTTCATGTCAATCCCAGCAGTACATTTTTTTGAAAACAATTATCTTGATGAAAATATCTGATTGGCAAGTGAAGATGCCTCTTATCAATTCAAATTCCAATCACTTTCGGGTCTCTATGGTCATTCATCCATTCTACCATCTCAACAGCAAACTTGGGGTTTGCTTCTCTATCAATCGATCAAGTCAATTCATTTCCATTTTTTAAATACTTGGAAAAAAGAGATAATACAAATAAAACACTTGAATTGAGAACCAAAACATGTCATGATAATATTTTATGAACCACAGTGGAAAATATGTTTTGGCATGCACTCTACTACCGGATGAACTAAGAATCTTCTCCATCAATCCTACAAGCCGCTTGCTGCCTATCGCCGAATCTGAGCTATAATTAAATAGTTGCAACGAATAGTCTTGCAGTGCTTCAGTCTCAGATTTTCGTGGACTTGATTAAATATGTGACTTCCAAATTCTTGTTGAATAAAAATTCTTCCATAAACGTTTCACTTTCGAGATATTGTTTTTGAGAAGAAGGTATTCATCCTTTTCGAAATTCTCTTAATAAAAATTCAATTGTCTTGTTTTGGGGAACAAATCAATCATTATTGCGATTTGAGAAATGAAGAATGAAAAGAATCCTTTTTTATCATTGCTTAAATATACGAAAATGAATTTTTGGAATTGGGTATGTGGATTTAAAGTTGCAAAAACTGAAGAATGTATTCATTAGCGTAGTTATTCGGCAACCCTAGATTTAGAAAGTTTCTAGGTAGAAAGGAATAGATTTACACTTGGATTCAAGTAATAACCTAGAAAACATGGTTGTGCCAGCGAATCCTCTAATGTATAGTTATCGCAGTCGTCTTTGACAAGTCTTTCTTTACCCATTTCACATAAAATCCTTCACATTACACTCTCATTATAGCTCCATAATACATTAAATTATATCTTGTGATTTAAGCTTCACTACCTATATTCCAAATTCTTTTGCCATATCCCACCAAGTACACCGTTAGTTTGCTTATTATCTTTCTCATATGTTGTGCCAAACTTGACCTTTTAAGTTTCATCATCTGATGCTTAACTTCCTTTAAATTCTTTTTCTCTAACTTGATTCTGTCCACTTAATATTCATTTCACTTTCATTACCGATCCAAATGATGGTGAGTGTAGTAAGTAGAGATCTAGTGGTACGGTCACTCCTTTAACCACTCTTGTACCACCCATCAGACATCAATGATTCTTCTTGTTTGTACCGATTGGCCATGGTACAGTTTAATCCGCCTGTATATAAAGTAAGACCGAAAGTATGTTGATATTGCATATAATTCTCTGAAATATTTCATCCAGAATATCAGAATTGAGAAGTTTGGTTGACACGAACTCCTCACGAATGTACAGAAACGGAGGGAATGTGATAGATCAGGTTCACACACTTGCAATTAGAAAGCGTTGTCCCACTCAAGGAGGTCACACATCTACTCCTAACTGAGGCACATATATTTGATCCGAAATCAATCCCTGAGGAGATCTGAATCGTGGATAAATAGAACAGGTTACAAACATATTAATCTAATTAGATCCAATAGCTACCAAGTTGATGAATATATAAGTGTAAACCAGTATATCTCAATACCAAAACCGAATAAGAACTTAATGAGTAAAACTGATATATGGTAGACCTGCATATTAGTTGACCTATTATTTACCAAAGTTACAATAATATTATCACTACACGTGACAACTATCTACGGCTTTATGCTTAACTGTCGTAAAAAAAATTTAAGTTTAACGGTCAAAAATGACACTAACTACTTCTCCGTCAAATAGCATGTCAATTATTATTTCTAAAGTTCCAAAATTCCACTTTTACCCTCTTAAAACGCCGAGTGATAGTAAAAGCAACCTAATCTTACCTCTAACGTTAGCTTTTCATCTGAATCTCATTCTGAATTGATCCCTTACTCATATCACATCAATGACATAATGTTCTTAAAAATTCCGTCAAAAATAATTTCATTGAGCACGTGATTGATCATGTGTATTCCAAGAGCATTAGAAGTTAACGGAGCATACCATATGCCAACAGTTCTAGGGATGCACCAGAAAAAAGCACTTTAGTGTCGCCGAAAGAGTCAGGTAAAAGCTATGACAACTAATAAAAGTCGAATGGGTTTGGTAATACAGATACGGCCGGTAGTACTCCAGAAGAACACACAAGAATAAGCCGGTTTGCTCGATTCGAAGCCAAACCAGCCATAGCATAAATTGAAGAAATTAAAACCTTGATTTGTCTGAATAAAAATGAAAAAAAAATTTATTAAGTTAAGGAATGCACATTTATACAGATCCAAACCATGTAGGGAACTAGAATACAGAACTCCTGCATATTAGTGAACCAATTATTTTTTTCAAGAAATTTCAAGATTGCAATTTCAAGATCAGCAAGACGCTTATCGGATTATATGGAGAAAAAAATAAAAAAATAATATTGTTAAAATTATTATCTACACATCAAGAAAACATAAGCAATCATAAATTATATTGTACAAGAGAATCGTGATGACAGAATTATGCGGTATTTAATAACTTGCTTCAAAAAATTTCTAAACTTTTTCTATTGTGACTTATTTTTTTTTATAAATTAGACTTGTTCATCTTGGGGTTTTTCTTGGGCAGCATAGCCAGCACTAAGAGTCATGTCTGCGTGCGATGGAGGCTGCCAGTCAGATGATTGCCATGGCAAAACGTCAGACGCATATAATTCGTCAACCTCTTCTAAAGACAAGCCTTTAGTTTCGTACACTGAAAAGTAGACAAAGAAGAAGGAAAATATCAAACAACCAGTGAAAACAAAGCCATAGTAAAAGTGAATTTTTGCTGTAATAAATGGAGTGAAAAATGAAATCAAGAAACCCCAGAGCCAGTTACCAGCAGAAGCAATACCCATAGCCTTACTTCTAATTCTTAATGGGTATATTTCGGAAGTGATACTGTAAACACCACCAGCCCATGTTGATGCAAAAAAGAAAATAAACAAACAGGTGATAAAAATCAAAGCATTTCCAGTTGGCTTATTTGTAGGACTATCATAACCATTGGTGTATAAATGAACAGACCCTAAGATTGAGTAAATAATGAAGCAAACAGACATAGTAGCAGAACCAACGAGCAAACAACTTCTTCTACCAAATCTCTCAATGGCCCAAATACCAACAAATGTAGAGCCAAAGTTGACTGCACCCAAAATGATCGAAGTTTGAAAAGAGTCATTTAAACCGACAGCTTGGAAAATAGTGGTACCATAGTAGAAAAAGTAGTTATTACCAGTTAATTGTTGTAAACATTGTAACATTAAACCGACAATTACTCTTTTAAAAATCTTAGGCTTACCAGTAATTAATTGACTCCATGAAGCAGAACCAGCCAATTCTTCTCTTTCAATGCCGGCTTGAATCAATTGGACTTCAGTATATACAGCAGGATCTTCGACAGAGATCTTGTTGGAACGAGCAATAGATCTCTTGGCTTCTTCAATCTTTTGCTTTTCAATTAAATATCTAGGAGATTCTGGCATACAAACCATACCAGAAACCATCAAAATAGCCCAAGCAAAACATAAACCAAGAGGAATTCTCCATTGTCTAGAGTCACTATAATGTTGTTTGGTACCATAATTAGTACAATAACCAATAAAAATACCCAAAGTGATGTTCAATTGGAAACAACAAACTAATGTACCTCTTAATTGCTTTGGAGAAGATTCGCCAATGAATAATGGAGACAAAACGGAAAGACAACCAACTGCCAACCCAGCAATAACACGTCCAATGACAATTTGGTACCATTTATAGGATGAACTTATTTGAATAATGATACCAATGACATAAACAACCATTGCAATCATGATACCCATACGACGACCGAACATATCGGCACCTTTAGACAAGAAAATAGATCCAAAGGCACAACCAATATTGAAAATACCAACAATAAGACCGGTTCTCACATTTGACATATAGTATTCACCATCAGAATTTAATTGACCGAATCTGGACTTGTAATCTGTCATATTAATAAAACCAGATATAGTACCCGTATCAAAACCAAAAATGAAACCACCAAATGCCACAAGAAGACAGAAAAACGAAATTAAAAGATAATCTTTAAAAGTCTTTTCAGGTAAGGTTGGATTGTTTTCAGTTATTTCTTTTGCAGTAGGAATATGATCTTCTTGTTCACCAATCTTTTCATGTTCCTTTTCAATTAACGATCCATTGGTAGTAGAAGTTTCTGCTGTGTTTGACCTTATTTCTTGATCTTGAAGAGACTGTTCGGGTGTTGAAAATTGATGCACAACACTCATTCTAGTATTTAAATTAATTTGTATTATGTAACGTATAAACGGCCAATTCAAAATGAAGCGAATTATCGTCACATTTTATACTCCCAGAAATAAAAGGAAACGCTCGGAGATTATGACCGCTGATATTTTTATGCTAGACAAATTCACACATGGTTTTCACAATAGGGAATTGAAAAATAATCGAAAGCGCAAGAAATATGCAAAAGCAAGAACAAAAAGGAACAATTTAAGGATGATTTTAAGATTTCTAAAAAAAAGAAAATATAAAGCATTCTTTGGTACATAGATTGCACAAAAAAAACAGGTGTTAAACCTGCGTCCTACATGATGAATGACATCATATTCCAAAGAGAAAATTATATACATGACTCGGAAGCAGATTAATAAAGTTTTTCCGAATACCTGAAGTCAATAGAATGACAGGGATCGAAACCCTATTCGGATAAATCCAACAAATCATCTACAAAACTTAAAAGAACTAGCGTCATAAAAATTATTAATTAGCTATTTGGTAATTTCTTCTGGACCACGTTATAGATTCTCACTTTTTTATTTCAGAGTATCTCTACGGTTTTTTTCTTCTTCAACTTAATCCCGAGACCTCCATGGTTTGAACCAAGATTCTGGCTAGTACTCGAGTAATTCTTTTTCTTTTTCTTTTTTATTTTCTTTTTTTAATCGTGAGATGTTTTATTGCAATAAGAATGGACAAAAAAAAATTTATGCGGCTTCAGGGTTCACAATATTCGTATTGCGGCTTTTTCTTACAAAGGTTAACTTATGACGACGTAAGATAGCGCTTTGCGTGAACTGTCTCCGTTATGCACCCTGGGTTCCTACATGTAATTAATCCGATATATCTTTGTCCAACCGGAGAATCTTTTCTTTTTCTTTAGTGCACAAACTTTACTCCAGTGAAGCCTTCATATGGATTATCCCGCATTTCTGAATACTAGGGTTACGGAAACCATTTGGATGGTTACGTAGGTTGGGGAATTGGATCAGAATAATAAAATCGACCCCACTTAAAGCCTCTGGGCCCGGGAAACCCGTTCAGGCAGCAAAAACGGTGATGATATATGAGTTTAAACAATATGACTTCTGTGAAATAAAACTAGACTAAAATTCAAAATTAACCATGGTCGAGTCTGTTAGCTAAACGCAGGTCGAAATCAATTTTTAAAAAAATGGTTCCATTAAGTTTTTTTTGATTCAAGTGAGAAGATAGTACGTAATGTGATTACAAAATAGCTAGTAGAACCCGCTCGATATGATTCTTAAAAATCAACAAAATTTTCCGAAATATTTGAATCGCAAGTTCTTGAAACAGGAAGAAATCCCTTTTGTTAATTCTCTGTTTATGCCAACTAATTGACTTATTTCATTTTTTAATTTGTTTCCTTTATTAATCCTGGCATTTACAATAAATGACATATATAGAACATAATATTATTACGCTTCCATTACAAAACATTTTATAATAGATCCGCAACGGACTTCGTGCCAGATGATTCATTGGTATCTGCAGTACTCCAGATTTTATTTAAACAAATGAGGCAAAAAATACTAAAGAGGGCAAAGAAAATCAAAATCAAAATTTCAAAATGTAAAACTATAAAACTGATCCTTAATCTCAACACACAAAAATGCCTTTGGATATACCACCAAAACCGGTTGCAACAGGAGCTGGAAATGCAAATACCAACCCTATTTCATTTGGTGATGGGCTGAACAAAATATTTGGAATGGAGAATTTTGGTAATACATGTTATTCAAACTCTATTCTTCAATGTCTTTATTATTCAGAACCCTTTCGTTTACACTTAATACAACACAATGTTTTACCGCATGACAGGAAAACAGTGCATAGCGGTACTAAGACGCATAATTTCACCCTGAAATATGAACAATTGATGGCAAGGAAATTAAAGGAAGCTGGAAAAGTAGCTCAACCCAACAATAACCCAAATAATTCTTATGGGAACAATTTCAATGTGATTGATGAAGAGAAACCCAAACCATCTAGAAAGGGATCATTGTTTGGACTCAAATTTAATTCATCGAATAATGTCCCTATTATTAGTAATGCTAATGGTGGCACATCCAATGGTGGCTCTGTAAATGGTTCTAATTTCACTAATGGGTCAATTGATAACTCTAATTATGTGGTTAAAGTTGAGAAATGTGATCTTTTGTCTCTGGATCAACGAATTAAAATAAGCAGAGACAAAGAATTTCAAAAATTAAATGTCTTAGTGACAAGATCAAATACTCAAACACTAATTAGTAATAGAATTGACTATTCACAGAGCTCAACAATGTTATTAAACAATGACCAACAGCTGGAAAAACCACAACAATCTCTTCAACCATCCGAAAATGACGTTTCTATTGGTTCTACTTCGACCGCAATAATTGTTGGTATTCCTCAACCGGAAACGTTTTTGACATCCCCTATAAATCCATTCAATCCTAATCCAAGTTCAGATCATCGTAAAAGGTCAGCATTGATAAATGGGCCCATTATAAATATTGACTCACCAATTCAAGAGTCAGAACCAGATTCTGTCTTACTTTATGCGCTAAAGGACATGTTTGAAGCCATGATTGAGAACAAATCCTTGATCGGAGTTGTATCTCCGATGTACTTTATGACCAAATTAAAAGATCGCAACTATTTGTTTAGACAGAATAATATGCATCATGATGCTCATGAGTTTTTCAATTATTTGATCAATGAGATAATTAGTTCGATCAATACAGAAGCGGCTGTAAATCACAAGCTGGATGATTCAGACATCAATACCGATGTCTTTGGGTACAACTGGTGTAATGATCTTTTCCGTGGTGTTATCACGAACGAAACAAAATGTTTATCTTGTGAAACGATCACTTCAAAGCACGAGTACTTCCTCGATTTGCCAATTGATATTCCTCCTGGTGAAAGTGCATACTCGCTTAGTTATTCTTTAAATAATTTTTCCAAACTGGAAGTACTTACAAGTCAGAATAAGTTTTATTGTAATACTTGTTCTTCATTACAAGAAGCAATTAAGACTATTAAATTGAAAAAACTTCCCGAAATTCTTGTTATTAATTTCAAAAGATTTAAATATGATGATAGTGTTGATAAAATGGTCAAACTTTTCGATAGTATTAGTTATCCTTTTAAATTACGCTTATTTAACACAACTGAAGGTGAAGATGATTTCAATTTGTATGAATTATATGCATTGGTTATACATATTGGCGGTGGACCTATGCATGGTCACTATGTTGCATTATGCAAGGTCAAAGCTGGGCTTTGGCTTTTGTTTGATGATGAAACAGTGGAGTTAGTTGAGGACTCATATGTCATGAGATTTTTTGGTGATGGCCCTGGTTTGGCTAGTGCATATATACTTTTTTATCAAAAAACGAGGTCAAGAAATCGTCATGAAGACTACAGAAACGATGAAAATAAAACTGAAAACGAAGATGATAATGGGTCAATCGATTTCGGCTTTAACATAGATGATATGAATGAGGACATTGAAATAACAGAAGACGTGAAAACTCAAGAAGAAGAATCGGATGAAGTATCGTCTTCATCGATAAAAACAGGATCAAACCGTACAGCAAGCTCTGATCATGTCGCTAGTACGACTTTTGGGAGTTTTCTGGGACCTACAAGTATTGGTAATTCTAATACGGCTGCAACAGCAGCTACACCGATAATGGCCTCTTCACTTGCAATTCCTTTGGATGGAAATACTTCCATAGCTACTAATGGTTCTCCAAATCATAAATCTTCGATAAACTCTACGGGGACCGGTAATGACCTTCTTCGAAAGGGTAGCATTTTTAAGAAAAACTTCAAATTTGAAAATTCACTACAACCAAACAAAGAAAAGAAAGAAAAAAAGACATGGCTCAAAAGAAAAGAAAGTAAGGTAAGCAATTCGCCGGTATTAGCTCCATCCCAAGTGACAGCCGGTTCATCTACTCCGGATGTTCCGAATTTAATACCCCTCCTGCCACCTGTAAAACCAACTGGTTCAGTCGTATCGTTAGGCAATACGCAAGAACAAGTTAAAAAAAATACTTTGAAGGCATCATCACCAGGAGACAAAAAGAATGATAAATTGAAGAGCATTTTTGGCTTTAAAAGGAAATAGATTTTGTTAGATAGAATAAAATAAAACTTCAGGGTACTACTGTAAATCCGTTTTTAGCAAAAGCCATCCTTATTTTAGTCTTGATTTCGAGATCGAGATCGAGGTATAAACAAAATTTACTTACAAATTTAACCTCCTGCATATCACTCCATGGTAAAAACCAAAGATGAGTAAGAACTTTCTTTTTTACCGCCCCATATTTATACCCCAAAAACAAAAAAGAAATAAGAAAATTTCACGTGACTTTGCGTTATTTTGACACAGAATGATTTAGTTTGTCAGCTCCATATAAATTTACCATACAAATTTAGCTTATCAATACAAATATACACCATACTTTGTTGCGAAATATTTCTTTTTGCCCGTTTTTCTTTCTTTTTTTTTTGATTCTTTCGCTTGTTAATAGTGCATAAAACTAAAAGCAAAAAGCATATACAGTCATAGATCCACAATCTGCTTCTTATATAAAATGCTTTTGGCCCTTGAATTTTTTTTTTAAAGAATCCACAGTTCATTATTTAATAGTGATTCTTATACGATCTCTTTGAGATTCCACAGCTGCTTATTAATACTTGTTACACGAGTATATAAACTTCAATTTCAATTTATAAATCAAAAGCAAAATTCCTTTTAAAAGATTTCATAAACCACACTTTTTGATTAAATCGAGTTTAAATCAGCATTTTCCCATTCAAACTACAATGACTACTTCAAGTTTGTCTCCAACTTTAAAAACCACCCCTTCTTCCAAGATATTGACTTTGGCTGCTGGTTGCTTTTGGGGTGTTGAACGTGTTTTCAGAAAGCGTTTTGGTGACAAGGGCATAGTGGATATTAAGGTTGGTTATGCCAATGGTACCCCAACTTCTCGTAATGTTACTTACGAATTGGTTTGCTCCCAAGTAACAAAATTTGTCGAATGTATTCAAATTTCTTATGAGCCTTCCAAAGTAAGCGCTCGTGAATTACTCGAAATCTTTTTTAGAATGCATGATCCAACAACCTACAATGCTCAAGGTCCTGACGTTGGAGTCCAATACAGATCCGCTATTTTACTTCACGATGAAGAAGATCTTCATATTGCAGACAATGTCAAGGTTGAATCACAATCGGTATGGTACCCAAACCATGAAATCGTTACCATCATCGAACCTATCAAGATCTGGTATGATGCTGAAGATTATCATCAAGAATATTTGCAAAAGAACCCAGGTGGGTATGAGTGCCCATCGCATTTCATCAGAACTAAACCAAAGTTTTAATCAACTTTTGATGAAACAAAAGCACTCACATACACACAGTTTTAATTCTTCATTTCATTTTGCATCTTGAATTTGATATTCAACATATAACGCTACTTTGTTCAACACAAGTGTTTAAAAGATAGACAGAGAAAAGTTTATTTTGTAATTTAATAACATAATATATTTCGGTTTCAAAAACTTTCGTACATCGATTTTGCGTGTAATTTTCATTTTCAAACGCGTAGATTTTTTTTTTGATTTTAATTCGTTTTTCAACTTCAAATTTATATAAATCATAAAGGAGAAAACACCTATATAATATGTCGCTCTGGGTGGATAAATACAGACCAAAGAACTTAAATCAATTGTCATACCATGATTCTATAACACAGAATTTAAAAGCTTTGAGTAAATCAGGAGATTTTCCACATTTACTTATTTATGGTCCTAGCGGTGCTGGTAAGAAAACTCGTGTTTATTCAACTTTAAATGAAATTTATGGTTCTCAAGTGGAGAAATTAAAAATTGACGTTAAAACTTTTGTCACATCAAGTAATAGAAAATTGGAATTCAATGTTTTAAGTTCCCCATATCATTTGGAAATCACTCCATCAGATATGGGTAATAATGATAGAGTTGTTATTCAAGATTTATTGAAAGATGTTGCATCTGTTGAACAAGTTGATTTCAGCGGAGGATCCATGAATGGCTCGGACAGCGGAAACACAGCAAAGGCTAAGCATAGATTCAAAATCGTCATCATTAATGAAGCAGATTCGTTGAGTAGGGACGCTCAAGCAGCCTTGAGAAGAACAATGGAAAAGTATTCATCTAATATCAGACTTATATTGGTATGTAACTCCATCTCCAATATAATTCCACCTATAAAGTCAAGAACCTTACTCGTCAGAATCCCAAGTCCATCTCCAGCTAACATCTCACAAATCCTTTCAAAAGTTGCAAAAAAGGAAGGAGTTAAATTCAGCTCACTGAATGAAACCGATATCTTGACGTATTTGGAGAAAGTCGCTGATAATTCAAATAGAAATTTAAGAAAAGCATTATTGAGCTTTGAAACTTTAAGTATTCAAAATGAAACACTCAATATAAGCGCACCACTCACGGCACTTAATTTAGATTGGGAAATTATTATCAAAAATTTGGCTACTACAATCAAATCTTCTCAGAATGTTGCTACTTTAGCCAAAATAAGAGTTGTATTCTATGAATTATTATCGCATTGTATTCCTGCCAGAATTATACTTAAAACCTTATTATTCAACCTTATCGAAATTTTCAACAAAAACACTACTATAGTCAGTCAAATATGTGAATTGGCTTCGATTTTTGATGAAAGATTGAGTTTGGGACAAAAAAGTATCTTTCATTTGGAAGGTTTTGTAGCTAAATCGATGGTTGCTATTGAAAGGAATTTATAATAATATACATAAAATTTTAAAGGGTTCATATATTGGTAAATTTATTTAATTTTGTACTTTGTGATCATTAGACTTTGCATCATTAACCACGGTAGAATTACCTTCAATAGATTCATATGTTGGAGGAACATCATCAGAATGGCCCTCGTGTATATATTCATTAGTTTGGTGAAGTGGAGAAGTTTCATGATCAATTTCTTGATTTAATTCAGTTCTTGCTTCAGTTGGGGATGCACTACGAAGTTGATTTTCTACATCACTTGGTAATCTAATAAAGCCATCGCTGCCTTCTTGAACATCGCCATTTTGAGAAATCTCACTGGGAAATCCATAAAAAAGGTACCACAAGCTGAATAAAATACCTGGAAAATGACCAATAAAGGTTAAAAGCAAAGCTGTGGTTGCTTCCCAACTAAAAACTTTCCTCTTTAACATCATAACTGTTAAAGGAGGAAACACAAAGCTCATGATGATTAAAACCACCTTCTGTGCATCATTAGGAACTGGATTGACATTAATATTTGACATATCTCTAATTTTCTAAGTTCTATATTGAACAATTTGTAACGAGTTTGTTTGGTTATCTCTAGATGGCCACTAAATGTACCAACTTTTTTTTTGCCTTTTATATAGTACTTTAAATTAATAGCTTCTTTTGAATGCGGCTCTTGTCACCCCTAAAAAAATTAACCACCGAATAACTTTTTGAAAGTTCAAATAAAATTCAATATAAAAAGATTGAAATATAATTTCTAGATAAAAATATACATCATGGATTTTATAAAGAAGCAAATATGGGGACCAGATCCAAAGGAACAAGTATGTAGCTTGAATGATAAAGCAAAGTTTTATACTAACATTGAGTAGAAAAGAAAAATTGATCAGTTACTCCGTAAGAATAAAAGAGAATTGGATAGATCTTTAAACCAATTACAACCACTTAAAAAGAAAACAGAGAGCTTAATCAAAAAATCTGTTAAACTGAAGGACTTAAAGTCTGCCAAACTATATGCAAGAGAATTGATAAACATTCGCAATCAATATAACAAACTTTACTTATCCAAGACTCGGTTGGATTCAATCACAATGTCTATAAATGAGCAATGGCAGATGAGTAAATTAACACAGTCGATGCAATTGCTGACAGGTGTAATGAAGGATGTTAATCTGTTGATACATCTTGGTATGGTGCTGAATACAATGCAAGAGCTATCGAAAGAATTGATGAAAGCAGGTGTTATCAATGAAATGATGGATGATATGATTGATTTGGAAATGGAGGACGATGAATTGGAAGTTGAATCACAAGAAGAAATAAATAAAATTATAGAAAGTGCTACAGAAGATAAGTTTTCAAAGATTGAGGAATTTCCTTCAAATGATCTTCCTATTCATGAGCCAGATCAAGTTGAAGTTGAAAATGAAGAGGAACAAGGGGCTCTTGATGAAATGAGGGAACGATTAAAGGCATTACAAGAATAAATATTTTAAATTTTATAATAATATTGCATATTATTTCTACTTAGTTTTTTAACAAAAAAAAGAATAGATCCGAAATAGTATGCCTTTTAAAGTAAAGAAATTACAATTAAGAAAATGGTTAATGTCAAGGTAATGATGCTTGTACCAAACTTTGAGGCGATATTACCCTCTTTGTTACTGCCTTTAACCTTGTACTGTTCATTGGTTTCTCTTTGAAGTTGAATCTGAGCCGTTCCATTAAAACTCAAACTCTGAGTACTCATATTAGTAGCCTTTGAAGACGTTGTAATCTTGTGATATCTGGTTTTGTTTGAAAAAGGGGAATCAATGTTGTATGATGAAATAATCGAGATTGAACTGAATTGATCCGAAGTTTGAAGTTGGCCCTTTGAAGTCAAAGTAAAATTTCCATATCTGATCAGTGTGATAGTCGAACTTAGTATGTAAGATATAAATAATCCGAAAAACTTAGAAGAAATAACAAAACTTAACCAAGAAGTAACTTCTTGAGTTCTTTAATTTTTTATTTCATTCTTTTCGAAGAAATTATTAAGATTTTAAAAGTATCAAGGAACGGTCTTACAACCTTATATAAAGCGGTTCATTGATTGTAATTGTACATGCATCCTTAATTGCAGTATTTAACTCTTCAACTTCTTTCAAAACAGCCGCTTTTTCATTCGAACTATATTGGTGTGGGTAGACTTTCAAGTCTACATTCTCCAAGTTTTCCAGTCCAATGGAACCATTGTTAACCGTATGCACTGATTCTTCATTTGTTTGTTGAGGATTTAAGCTGTACTGATAGGATAAATCCGATGGAATATGTCCGTTATTTGCTGTATTTGTCGTCGCCGTGCCTGCCGGATCAGAGCTATTCAAGAACGTCGATACATCAATTAAATTATCGGATAAATCATTCACTATAGCATTCAATTCCAGTTGTCTTTGTTGTTGCTTTAATTCAGCTTCTTGTAAATAGTTATCTATGTATGGATTATGTTGATTTCTGAGAAGAGACGACGTTTCATTCAACTCATCTTCATTCGAGTCGCTTCCGCGCAAACATGATAAACATAAATCCAAAAGATCCATACTTGGTTAAATGATGTGATTGCTGGTTCTACAATTTGGTACTTTTTGATGAGTATTTTTGCACGATATTTTTTTGCCAGGCTCAAAAGCTGGCAAAAAAATTGATGTATGGGATATTTTTAAATTTCCCAGATTAGGTGAAATTGTTCGTGCAAAATACAAAAACAAATCATAGTTTAAGCCGATGCTTTTGTGCCAGAATATCGTATTTGACAGACAGACAGTGTATTCGAAATTTTATGTATATATAGCATATTAGCGAATGCATTATATCTCACTTCACGGATATCTATAACCAAACTATGACATCATTAACAAGATTTTGATTCATCTCCGTCTTCATTAATATAGATTTCTTTTCTTTATCTATACGATGGTGAAAAATTATTCGCCGTTAAAAGTTTCATATGCCGCTCAAGAAGTTCTTGTGTACGTAAAATGATCAGTAGAACATTTTTGTAGCCAAAAAGATTGTAATGACAAGACAAAATTTTACGACTAAATTTACAAATGGATAAACAAAAGTTTCCAGAGATGATCTAATATTGAAACTCAACGTATCCGCAGGGGGGGTTGAATTACTGCTTATCGTTAATCGAAAAATGTAAATCTTACTCTAATTTAGTTGCACAAAAATGAATCGGGAAAGTTTCTCACACGGCACGAAAGTGAGATCATCAAGGATCTGCAATCAATTACTGACATATTTCTCAACTATATAATAACCCAATATCCACGTCAACTTCAATCAAAATGAATAATATCATAATATAGAGAAAACATTGAAAAAATTTTTATCATGACTTCCCAGAGTCCATACTTTATTGACCAATGGCAAGTGTCCAGAAATGTTGATGATACATATACCAATTTCAATTGTACAGCTCAGTTAAATAAGCGTGTGAATAAGGCACAGTTATCCCAAGCTTTACGCCAAGTTATCTTAAGATACCCAATTCTTGCATACAATATCTTTAGAACCAAAGATGCATCATTTGATGCCCCAATGAATGGTGCAAATTGGACTAGAAGAATATTGGAAAAGGTAGAATTTGACCATTTGGTCGAATTTTCCACTTTGAGTGAACCATTTGGTCGTGAAAAGATAAAGGAACTCAATTTGATGAAGTTCGAGGAAGACGTTGAACTTCCTATTTGGAAGTTGATAGTGTACGAATATGAAGATAAACAATATCTCACTTATATTACTGAGCATTTATATACAGATGGTAATGTTGGTGTTTATTTTTTTGAAGACTTGATTTTTGAATTAAGTAAATTAGAAGAAGAGGTTGAATTTTTACCTGTTGTATTCGATTTGAAAATTGATGGCCCAGTAAAGGAACCAACTAATTTTCATGCACTTACCAATCTTTATAGTTACACTTGGTTGTATAACTTGAGACTGAAAATTAGAAGTTATTATGATTATTTTTTTCCTCCAAAGACTTTAGGTGATATCTTTGAAGAAAATCTTATGGACCCTTTAAAATTCGATGTTCAATGTGTTAATATCCCACCTTCAGATTTCAATGACTTAATAGGGCAGTTGCGTAAAGATAAGATGACTTTGACTCCTTTTTTGCATTCCATTGCTGCAAAAACAATGAGCGAAGTTATATTCCCATACACAAAAGCTCCCAAAGATGCAGTCATCATGACTTGGATCGCAATGAATGCGAGAAAATTTTATCCCCAGTATAGAGAAGAAATTAGATATAATAATGCTATAGGTATGGATGGCTTTCCGATAGAAATTAACAAACCATTGATGGAAAATATGAAATTTTTACAATCAAAGATCTTAAGATCACTTTGGTGGAGAGATGGATTTAGACTTTTAGCATTTCTTGCTGAAAAAAAACATTTCAAAGCTTCACAGCCTGAGGATGCCCCAAACCCACCAATGAAGAGTCTTACTTTATTTGGTTCAAATATCGGATTAGCTAATATAAAAGCAGGTTCATGGGAAGTTACTGATATGATCTTTTCACAAAACACTCAAAATAACTTTATTCTTAATACTGTGGGAACCCCAGCAGGTGGGTTGAATATTACTTTTTCATATTTGGAAAAGATGAACCTGTTAAATCCAGATGCAAACGTTATGGAAGAATTGGCCTTGAAGTTAAGAGAAAACATTATTAACTATAGAAAATACTATTGGAGCTAATTTCATTGAAATCAGTTCCATTTGAAACAATTCAAAATAAAACCTCTTATTATCATGTAATTTTATAAGTGTATTGTAACTTGTTTATTGCATTATCTAATTCTCTTGAAATGATTTGCTGCAATATATTTTTGTGTGTATTCTACGCACGACTCCATAAAATTCGCTACCCCCCTGATTACAATTTTAGATACCTTCACATTTCTAAATTAAACACGTCCAAATATGTCAGAGGCATTATGCTGCCATGCTTTTGAAGCATTATACTTCAAGCTTAACCCAGGTCAACCAAAAATAACCCTAGAGCTATTTGAACGATTCACCAATAGTGAAAAAAATTCGCTTCCGTTAATTGCTCCACTTTTTATTACATGGACTTATCATGAGAAATTACGTGGATGTATAGGAACGTTTCTGAAATTAACAGTATCTAGCGGAGTTTCAAGATATGCGTTAATTTCCAGTTTACAAGATACAAGGTTCCATCCGATTGATAAACTGGAGCTCAATTCGAGTTTGAAAGTCAGTGTTACACTCCTTGATAAATTTGTCACTATTAATTCTTGGAATGACTGGATTATTGGTGACCATGGACTAAAAATCTCTTTTGAGAAACATGGTGAGGGATACCTGGGTACGTTCTTACCAAGTGTTGCAGAGGAGGAAGAGTGGGATAAGGAAACTACATTATATTATTTGTTAAGGAAGGCGGATTATATGAAAGTGAAAAAGACTTCAGTGGTTGAATTCTATGAAAAGGGGATCAAAGAGGGATGGCTCAAATTGACTAGATACGACGGAATAAAGCATACAATATCGTACGATGAGTTTTTAAAAATCAGAAATAAAGTTAAGCAGCATGCATAATGTTAAATTAAAACTTTATATATACAGCTTTGCATTATTTTATATAAATTTATTAAATAAAAAATAACTTTAACGAAAAGAATATTGTTAGTAGAATAAAACAATTGATATACAGAAAGGTATCATTAACGAAAAAAAAGCGTTTAGTATAATACAATATAACTACATCAGCAGATCAATCATGAATGAATAATGGGGAATGGAAGGAATCGAGATAGCTTGGAAAAATTAATCTCTCGAACAACAATACAGATAAACACACTGTAACAAAGTAGTACCTCCCGGCATACCAAAAAAAACCGTCTAAAAGAATGCCAAATTAAAACATCTGTGAGTAGTAAGGACAAAAAAAATCTAAACAATTAGTTTTCAAAGTATTTCACAACACCGTATAAGATGGCTCCACTCAAGACTGGAATCGTGAAGTTGTCATCGATTCCACAAAGGTTGACACCTTCGGAAAAACTGGCAACTAACCCACTAATCAAAGCATAAACGTGCAAATCCAATTTGTTGGAGTTCGATGACCACATAATGTCACCTGCAACATTAACTCTAGAATTGTAGACTGGAATAAAGTACCCATATAATAAGTAACAACTGAAAATACCGGTAGCAAAGGAAGCGGTAGAACCAGCTAAAGATTTACCCTTGGCAACTTGTGGGGTGTATTTACCAAAAGCTCTCCCAACAGTAGAAGCAGCAGTATCAGACCAACTCAATAACAAGACACTCATCAAGGAAATATCTTTTGGAGCAAAACTGAAAACAATAATAAGACCAATCAAGTACCATAATGTACCGTTATATTGATTAATCTCTTGTTCTCTAATTAACCACCACCAAGCCTTAACGATTCTTTTGTTGAGTTCGGGGTTTTGGAAACGAACATAATCATTCGTAAAAATAACAGCAAACAAGGTGGCCAATGGAATGATGAGTTGTTTCTGGTTCACACCTAATGTGTATAACCAAAGGGTGAAAATACCAATCGAAGAGTGCAAAACTTTTCTAGCAACCTCATGTTTGACAAGGAATTCGCCTAATTTTGTGTGTTGAATAAGAAGCTCCTTCTTTATTTCATCAATACTTAACTTTGAATCAGATGGTGATTCCTTAACTTCAACAGAAGATGTGATTGCTTCGTTGTCCTCATCTTTTTTTGTTTCTTCTTCCAACTCTTCTTCTTCTTCTTCTTCTTCTATAACATCATCAATATCGAAGTCTTCATCATCATCCTCATCACTAAATGTGGTTGTATCGTTAATATAAGTCTCATCATCATCTTCGATGTAACTTCCATTTGGATCAAAATTATTGATTGTGCGTCTAACGGCAGATTTAGGTGTGTTTCTAGCACTGCTTCTCTTGACTCTATGCGGAGTCTTTGGAGTAGATGGTACAGAAGACATTGCTATTGAAAGCCAAAAGAAAAAAAGAAATCAAAAATAGTTTGGTAATGAGAAGAAATCCTTACTTTATTTTTATGATGTCTTCTTGTCTTGGCCAAAATTATTTTTTTTTGTTTGTTTTTGTTTTTTAATTTTTTAAGCTTGGTGTTCGGATCGATGGTCGTTTTGGGTTCAACTTTGATTTTGTGTTGTTATGCAAAATTAATCAAACATCATCTCAAATAAAAAAATAGTGTGGAGACAAAGATATTTTTTTACCCTTTGACTATCAACACAAGGTATATGATAGAGTTAAACCTATTTTTTACTATGTACATGAGTAAATACGGCGCCGTTATTTGTTTTCTCTAGAGATTTTTTTTATATTATTATTTAAACTCTTGCCTTGTACTCTGGCTGGTGTTTTTGTTGCAAATTTGATTTCTTGTAAACGAACTATTCATAATTTCATTATAATTTATCTAGTTTCATTTAATTAAGCCAGGACATAGTCCGAATTGCAAATTATTTAAGGAAAAAAGCTGGATTTTATATGCTTTGTTCAAAGCGATATATATACTTTATTTTTAAGGTACTAGTCACTTTAGTTTAATTGAATTTTGGACCAAATTGACATTACAATTAAACTTAATTATATTCAACCTTATTATTCATACATGAGTGAAAATTAAATGTGAATTGCTGCGAATTTTATTTGTCTTGGTGAACAGGTTGGCCCCGCTAAAAGCTAAACAATAAACTAAACCAACAATTAAGAACTATATACAAAGGTATGTGAAATCGAAAACAAGAAAAAAAAAACTAAACAGATAACTTATCAATCACTTTTTTCGCAATTTCAAAGTAAAGATGTGAAATTTTTGAATCTGGTTGTGCTATCACGATTGGGGTACCATTATCAGAGTGAACACAAATTTGCTCATTAATAGGAATTGAACCTAATAAGTCCAAATTATGCTTTTTTGCTTCTCTGCTTGCACCTTCTGTACCAAAAATATGCAGCTCATGATTACAATTTGGACAAGTGTAATGACTCATATTCTGAACTAAACCCAAGATTGGAACTTTGACCTTATTGAACATCGCTATCCCCTTGACAGCATCAATAAGTGCAATGTCCTGTGGAGTGCTTACAATAATGGATCCGTCAACTTTTAACTGTTGGCTGATAGTCAATTGCGTATCACCAGTACCTGGTGGCATATCAATTACTAAGTAATCAAGTGAATTCCACTCGACTTCAAATAACAACTGCTGCAATGCCTTCATAACCATAAGCCCTCTCCACACAACAGGCTTTTCATCAGGTATCATATATCCCATAGACATAGACTGAACCCCATAGTTTATCAAAGGCAATAATTTTCCTGTATCGTTCATCCTTGGTTCCCCACTTAATTTCATCATTCTTGGGATTGATGGTCCGAATAAATCGGCATCTAATATCCCTACACGTTGTCCCAATTCACTTAAAGCCATTGCTAAATTCGTTGAAACTGTCGATTTCCCAACACCACCTTTGGCTGATGACACAAGCAATATCTTGTCCACTCCAGGAATCCTTTGCTTAATAGGAAGCCCTTTAGACATTCGATGCATTTGTGGCCCATGCTTTGGCAAGCCTAATGGATTCTCATGACATATTACTTTTGTTGTATGGAAAGATCTTCTTAATTGCTTAAGCATCTTTTTGAGGATAAGGTTTAAAAATCAAAAAGTGCTGCAATTTTTTTCCAAATCATATATTTTTATAAAAACTGAAGAGTTTAAAATCAAGCTTCAATGTTTAGACTAAAATTATCTGTGAATAGTATAAGGTGCTATACCCAGTATAATACTAAAAGGGACTATATTCCAACCGTATATGCCTTATCTACTCACTTGGCAAGATCGGCCATCGGAGTAGTTAGAATATCAGGTTCTCAATGCGAGTACATTTACAAATCATTGACAAATTCCTCCAAAATCCCAAATCCAAGACTAGCCTCTGTTCGAAAAATATACAAACCAGATACGAAATTACTACTTGATGAGGCCCTAGTCCTTTATTTTCAAAATCCTAAATCATATACGGGTGAAGATTTACTTGAACTACATTTGCATGGAGGTACAGCCATTATTCAATCAGTATTACTGGCAATAAAAAGTTTACATGATCCACATAATGGAATAAATATAAGATACGCCGAACATGGTGAATTTTCAAAAAAAGCGTTTCTAAATAAGAGGCTTGATCTTACACAACTTGAAGGTATAAGGGAGATGATTGATGCAGAAACAGAAACCCAACGTATAGCTGCGATTTCCTCGATACTGGGAAATACCAAAGTATTATTTGGCAAATGGAGAAATGAGATCTTGAATAATGTTGCCCTTCTCACTACAGTTATAGATTTTGGAGAAGATCATGATATTGAAGAAGTTGAAGAATTATTTCTGAATGTAGAAGAAAACATCAATAAATTAACAGACGAAATCAAAGATTATTTATACAAGGTCAGGAAATCTGAAGTATTACTAAAAGGTATTAAACTTGTGTTACTCGGCCCACCAAATGCCGGTAAATCCTCAATTTTGAATCACTTGGCAAATACTGATGCAGCAATCGTGAGTGATATTGCTGGTACCACCAGAGATATAATTGATGTTCCAATTGACATCAGTGGTTATAAGGTTGTTATTGGTGACACTGCAGGTATCAGGGAAACAATACAGGCCGACAAGATCGAGATTGAAGGTATCAGAAGAGCCAAATTAAAATCTCTAGGAAGCGACTTAGTTTTAATCGTATTACCAATTGGTGAATTTGAATCAATTGATTATAAGGATTTATTTGAACATATCAAGAATCTTAAACAAAATAATAAACAGATTAAAGTTATTTTGAACAAACAAGATTTGATTGATTCTAAAGAAAAGGAACACGAGTTACTAGTTCTGTTTGCCAATAGCTTTGAGTTGCCTCATACTGACGTTCACATCGTCTCATGCTTGAATGGTAATGGGATGCAACTGCTTAATGATTCGCTAGTGGATGCCTTTAAATCCATTTCGTTTTCGGAATCAACAGACCCTGTAATTGTCTCGTCAAGGATTCAAGACTTGTTGGAAAATGATGTTTTACAAGGTTTTAACGAGTTCAAACATTGGAAGAAACAAGATGATGTTGTTCTTGCTACCGAGAGCTTGAGACAATCCATCGAAGGAGTTGGAAAAATCACAGGTGATGCCATTGGTGTTGAAGAAATCTTAAGTGTGGTTTTTTCAAGTTTTTGCATCGGTAAATAGTGATATTCAATTATATATATATTACATAGATATCTAAACAAGTAAGGATAGTATAACTTAATTTTTTTTCAATTTTTTTTTTTGACTTTGACGCCTATTATACAACAGCATTACACACAATAAAGAAAGTGATTCTTTCGACATCCCAAGTCATTTTTAGTTGTTGTAATTGATGTCTGGTATGTCTACCTGCTATCTCTTCAGTTTGCTGTAACACATAATTCTTTTTGATCTTCTTACTTAAACTTGGGGCAACTTTGCACTCAAAATTAACAATATTTAAACCATAACTTAATTTAAGGTCATATTGAACACCTAATAAATCTTCAGTTTTGCTTCCGGTTTGTTTCTTTTCTTCGAAACAATTGCCTGTCGAAACTTCTTCCTCATTCACAAGTAATTTACATTGAAATTCTTCGTCGGAAGTCAAATTTAAATAACCTTGCCCATCGATCAAATCATTTTGTTTCAAATCAAACACCAAAGCATGTAATGCTACTTTGAATGTAATGAATGGCAGGACATCTGGGGGTAAAACTATAGTATATGATTGGTCAGTATACCCATTTGATGGTACGCTATATTCAAATAACGAAGTCACTGGTGGAACGACCGGATGGGTTGGGAATAGGCCCTCTTTAATCTGCTGACTATTAGAAAGAGGTAAATCTTCCGATTCCTCTATCTTCTGTTTTGCATATTGAGCCACATAATTTACAATTGAGGTAGATGAGGAGACAGAAGATTCTTGTATAATACAATCCAGAAAAGGAAGTAGCGGTGCAGTCTTACCCAAAGTATTTTGTGGCCAAACTTGTAAAGTTCCATCATTGGAAGCTGCAAGTTCTAATTCTTCTGTCTTTGTTTCGTGTTCTGTCACATCATTATTTGCTGATGTTTCAACGTCTTCCTCTAATTCTTCATTAAAAGATTCACCTTTGTCTATTCCTTGCTCAAGGATTGTATCTTTGTCTTGTTCTTCTTTAACGCTTTTTCTTTTTTTATCTCCTGTCTTCAATTTCAAGTTTAACTTGATTTTAGGTTGTTTCAACTTAAGCTTTAATTTAGTCAGTTTACCTTCTAATTCTTCTTTGAGAATGTTGAACTTTTCTTGAAATAAGTTTCTTAACTTCAAAGCATCTTGATGAATTTCAGAAGATGGATCATTATACGCAAAGGCATTTTCAAAGATCATGTTGGTGGCATCGAAAAATTTTTGCAAGTTTTCATCAAGTGAAGCTTTCGGTGACCACACTTTCTTTTTTTGTATTTGAGATATTACATTTTTAAAAGATGTAGGAGTATTAACATAAGTTAAGTAATCTGGATACTCGGTTGTATCTACATTTTCCATAAAGGGCAAACTTATTATTCCCTCATCTTCAAACTCGTGCGAAATGATATCTTGTAAAAGATTAATGAACGAATCACCAAGATGTTTTGACTCATCCATTTCTTCTGTATCTTCTGTATCTTCTTCCTTAGGTATCTTTATCTTCAAAGGTTGTTCTTTGGTTTCAAAGGCATGAGCTTCCTTTTCAACAAATTCAAATATGGTTTTAGCACTCAGAACAATCCATGATTCTGGGTCATTATATTTGGCAGCATTTTCAACAAGTAATTTGAAGTCTTGCAAAAAATCATCAACGTTTGAATCAGAATATTTTCCTTGTTTAAGATTTTTTTGAATCTCTGCTATCGAAATTGGATTTTCTATGATTTCATAATAGTCTGGATATATTTTTTTCGAAGGTAATTTTACAAAAGGATCAACTATTTTGCTTTGGTTACTTTCATCTGATAAATCAAAAACTGAATTGAGCGTAGAAGAATAGAACAGTTTGAAGTTCTGCGGAGTTTCAGAGGACACAGAACCTCCAAGTCCGACAAGCTTCTTCTTTTTGTTTGCTGCAATAGTTGCAGCACTGGATCTCTTTGGTGGCATATTATCTTTTTCAATTGAATTTCAAGGAATCCTACGATTGATTATTTGTTTTTTTAATGTTTTTTTTAATTTTATTGTAGTTTTTCAGTGCGTAAATGTAAAGTCAAAAAAAAATTGATAGTGAAGGTTGCCAAAACACGTCCAAAAGTGAGATTCAATTTTTCACACTCGCTCAGCTTATCAGTGTGCGATTTATAAAACTTGGAAACCAAAAATCTTATATAAAGAATGAATGAAAAAGAGGACTTTTCATCGGACAAAGAATGCATTACCATTCTCTATGGGTCTGAAACAGGGAATGCTGAAGATTATGCAAAATATTTGAGCTTACGGTTGAAGTACTATAATTTGAAACCAACTTTGGCTGCACTTGATCAATATCCTATGAAGAAATTAATTACAGATACACGATTTTTAATCATTTTATGTTCAACCACTGGCCAAGGTGATTTACCTAGAAACTCACAAAATTTCATGAAATTTTTACTTAAAAAGAAGTTACCAGGTGATTTATTCAATCATATCAAATTATCAACATTTGGTTTGGGTGATTCCTCATACTCCAAATTCAATTATGCAATTCGAAAATTACACACTAGATTGACGCAGTTGGGATGTACCGAACTTTCGACACGTTGTGAAGCTGACGAAATGTCCCTGGAGGGCGTTGATGGATATTTTAAAGAATGGGAAACACAGTTAATCGAAAATTTACTTGAATATTTCCCATATAGACAAAATTTAAATGAAACCTTTATATTACCTGCAGAAAATCCTATAATCATCGATAGTAATGCTCCTGTTTTAGAAGTTGGAGATGAGGTCGAGCTCACAAGAGCAGGTGGTTCTATAAAGGTTGGGAATATAGTGCAAAATAAAAGAATAACCGCTTCAGATCACTTCCAAGATGTCAGACACGTTGTGATTGAATCCAAGGATTTGCAGTATGTACCTGGTGATACAGCTGCATTGTATCCAATAAATGATGCTGCAAGTGTTGAACTTTTAATTCAGCTGCAACCTCATTGGATACCTATTGCAGACAAACCATTGAAGATTGCTCACTTGGACACATACTTGGAAGATGATACATTTATAGATGAAAACAAATTAACATTGAGATCACTCTTTACGCATCATCTTGATATTGTTGCGATTCCAAGGCGATCATTTTTTAAACAATTGTGGCATTTTGTTGACCCAACCACGCCCGATGGAGAAAGAGAACAAGAGAAATTACTCGAATTTGCAAGTTTTGAAGATACTGAAGAGTTGTACAATTATGCAAATAGGCCAAGAAGGCTGATTTTAGAAACTATATTAGAATTCCATCAAAATTTAGAAATACCAATTAGTCATATTTTCGATCTTTTCCCCAAGATCAAACCAAGATTATTTCTGATAGCATCGAGACCAAGTGAGACTCGTATAGAGTTGGTCGTTGGGATAGTTGAATATAAAACTATGATTCGTAGAATCAGACGTGGGTTATGCTCGAAATGGCTCAAACTGTTAAATGAGGGAGATTCTATCATATTTAGTGTCTTGAAATCAAACATGACATTTACAAAGAAAAAACCGCTTATTTTGATTGCTCCAGGTACGGGGATTGCTCCAATGAAATCGCTTATAGAGGATTCTGTACAATCAACCGTACAAGACCTCTTTTTGTTTTCTGGGTGCCGGTATAAAGAAAAGGATTTCTTATTTGAAGAGTTATGGGGCAGCTTGGAGAAGGAGGAAAAACTACACGTTTATCCGTCTTTTTCAAGAGACCAAGATTCAAAGTCAAAGTACGTACAAGACAAGCTCTTTCAAGAATATGCTACAATCGGGGATTTAATAGTTAATCAAGATGCCACCATTTTTGTATGTGGTCTGAGTGGAAAAATGCCGAAGCAGGTGAAAATAACGTTAGCTGAAATCGTTAAGAAATATTCCAAGATTGAAGAGGACAAAGCACATGAACTTATCCTATCTTTAGAAGACAATGGAAGATATATAGAAGATACATGGTAGTTCAAGAAAACTATAGAAATAGAAATAGAAATTTAGTATAAAATGAATGAGAAAAAAAAACCTGGTGAGGATTTCGCTCACCTTGAAAAATTTTGTGTATTAAATCTGAATTTAGATTTATCTCCACACATAAAACATCAACATGTTGATAAACCCTATACGAGTCAGGCCCACTGCTCTTGTGGGGATTGCTGCTCTTAAAAGAGTTACTATAGCAGCTTATTCAACCGGTACTGTTCCACATCAAGGACGTGTCTATCCTGCCGAATTGGATATCGATGGAAACACCTATAAGACTGACGATTGGACCAATGTTCCTCCATTCTTAATCGAATTAACCAAAAGACAATTGCACAAGAACCCAAATCACCCTATTGGTATATTACGTGAATTAATTGAACGCAATTTCAAAGGAGGTGATTATACCTTCTATAATGATTTTAAACCTGTTGTGACCAAATTCGAGAACTTCGACGTTTTAGGGTTCCCTGAAGACCATCCCGGTAGGTCTAAATCGGACACTTATTACTTGAACTCTGAACACTTATTAAGAACTCATACTTCGGCCCATGAACACGAATGTTTTTCCACTTGTGAAACACCAGGCTATTTTATTTGTGCTGATGTCTACAGAAAGGATGAAATCGACAGAACTCACTACCCAGCATTCCATCAATTAGAGGGTGCAAGAATCTGGTCTGCTGGTGAAAAATTTGAATCCCAAATATTGAATGATATTGCTAAGATTCCAAAAACAAACATTATTGTTGAAGATTCTGGAGTTGCCTTCCATGATGGTAATCCCAAACAATCGCACATGCAGCCAAGAGAAGTTGAATTGATTAGTATTCACTTAAAGAAGACAATTGAATCTTTGGTCAACATCGTTTTCGAAACCGCTAGAGAATCGGCTAAATTGGCCGGTTCGACTGAACCATATTTGAACGAACCATTGAAAGTTAGATGGGTTGAAACTTACTTCCCTTGGACTTCCCCATCTTGGGAAATTGAAGTTTGGTGGAAAGGTGAATGGTTAGAATGCTGTGGGTGTGGGGTTGTTCAGCAAAAAGTCTTGCTCAACTCCGGAATGTCTAAAGAAAAAATCGGTTGGGCTTTTGGGATAGGTTTAGATAGAATTGCAATGTTACTTTTTGGTATTCCAGATATTAGATTGTTTTGGTCATTAGATGAAAGATTTTCTAAACAATTCACTCAAGGTCAAATCTCTACATTTGTCCCTTACTCGAACAAACCAGGCGTTACAAGAGATGTTTCCTTCTGGTTACCAGGAGATTCCATGCTTCATGCGAATGACGTCATGGAGTACGTCCGTACACATGCGGGTGACTTGGCTGAAAGTGTCGTTGTCATCGATGAGTTTACACACCCAAAAACGGGTAGGAAATCACAATGTTACAGAATCAATTACCAATCTATGGATAGAAATTTGACTAGAGAAGAAGTCAATGAAATTCATTCCAAAGTTGAAACTGATTTGATAAAACATTATCAAATCGAAATCCGTTAGTTTATTTTAAAGAGCTTGTATATAGTAAAAACAATTTGTCTTCAAATTTTTGATTTGGTAGCGTTTTTCACCATGTAAAAAAAAAATATCCTGCATTTTAAAATAACAAAAATTTTCAGCATTAGCTTTAAACAATCTAGTATTAAACAAGATCAGTTTCAAATACGCACAATCATGTTTGGAATTACTAGATCAATTTTAGGTGGTCTCCGTACCAGTCTATTGAGGAAAAATGTTGCTGGTTCATGCACCACTGGTCCAGCTGTTTCTTTCTTCCAAAAAGATTTAATAATGAATCAACAGAGAAACAAACACGAATATGCTCCACGTTTCAAACAAATGAGAAAGGCTTTCAAAGGTAGAGTTACCGTCAGAACAGGTGGCTCTATTAAGGGTAACACTTTGCAGGTTGGTGAACTAGGATTAAGATTGAAATCAAAAGGTCTTCGTTTCTCCGCCGCTCAATTATTAGCCGCCGACAAGGTTTTGAACAGAGAACTCAGAAATACAGGTGCTGATTTGATAACTAGATTCGTGTGTAACACTCCTGTCTGTGTTAAGGGTAACCAAACAAGAATGGGTAAAGGGAAGGGTGGTTTTGACCATTGGGCCTGTAGAATTCCAACCGGAAAAGTCTTGTTCGAAATCAGGGGAGAAATCCATGAAAAGGTTGCCAGAGATGCCTTGAGAAAGGCTGCTGATAAATTACCAGGGTTGTTTGAAATTATAACTCCAAAATCTAAGATCAGAGTCAGTTTGACCCACTTAATTGAGGAGCCAGAACCTATCAATTATGTTGACAAGCTTAACGCTAAACCAACCGCCAAATGGACAAACATTCAAACTGCGAAGGATCCAATGTACATGATGTTCAGAGGCCGTTGATCGTTGCCAATATATATATGCCTTGTAAATATCACCCATATATACTGTATTTTAATGAATAGAAGTGAAATCACTTGTAAAGAAGCTTTGTAAAACAGTGCAGTAACTTTGTTTAGTTCCATCAGTTAACATATTTTAATTACCTGCTATTTTCTGCTTTCAAAGGATCTAAATATTTACAAATTAATCAAACCATTTCTTGGTCTTCCTCCTCAAAAGGTGAGAGTAAAGATACAAAAAAAATAGATGTGCAAACTGAAATTAAACGCACCAAAATGACACTGAAAGATACCACGAAATTGGTCAATCATGCGCTCAATCGTATGTCGAAAGTGATAGAATGCGATACCGAGGCAACCACCATAGATTTGAACTTGCTTGAAAACCTCAACACGAATCAATCGCTCAACTATATAAAATTAGAGCAGTATCTCAATTCGCTAGAAAAAGATGCAAAGTCTTTGAAACAATGGAATGACGAGTATAACGAACATAGTCAGATATTAGATGAAATTGAAGAAAAGGTGTCTAAAATGGAAGAAATAACAAAGGAGCTTGACTTGTGGTCTAAGGAATTGGAGATCGAAGTAAAAAAGAAATAAGCATTTCGAGACCAATGCAATTACATGACATTTATATCAAAATTAATGATCTTCACATTCCCCGTGACCATTTTGACGTGGTTATATTATGAGATACATAATGTATCGGTTATTATCGTACAACTATATACAAGGTATCTGTAAACACCCTTAAGTCGATTTAGGTGTCACGCTATGTGATGCAACAGTCAAATAGACTTAAACTATGACAAAGCTAGAATCTCATTGTTATTAGATGGCTGGTCAATACTTCCAGCAAAACCCCTGCAATGAAAGGTGTTCTAAATGGATAACAATAGATTCGCTTGAAGTTGGCTTGAAAATGATGGGAATTGAAGCAAAAAAACACTGCTGTACAAGTAGGGTATCCATATAAAGTGACTGATATTCATATATAATGAATCCTTTTTTCCTAGTTGAGATATTGCATTTAAAACAATCTATTCGTAATTCGCTTTATTCGCCCTCATCCGAACATGCTTCGTAATATTTTACTTTGATCCAAAGACTACAGCTGCTGCATTGAACAATGATATCAAAACCACCAGTGCCATCTTCGGTCCCATTTTTAATGAGATCATCTTCATATAAAACTATCGACTCATTAACTTGACATCTCGGACAATCAAGCTCCCATTGAATTTGGTTATCTTGCTCATTGATTGATTCATTGAAATCACTCAAATTATATAGGTCAAGCCCATCACCATTGATGTTAAACCCCTGCCTTTGTACCGACTTTAATAAAGAATCATCATATTCCCTTTTTTTTATCGGATCAATAAGTGTTTGATAAGCATTTTTAATCAATGAGATTTCTGTTTGTGCAGAAGCCACTAATTGGTTGTTTTGTTTATCAGGATGAGTAGCTAACAATTTTTCTTTGTAAGCCTGTTTAATATCAGACTCCTTTGCTGTAGGCGGAATTCCAAGAACTTCATAATACAGAGTCAACGACTCCAAATAGGTCATTTTAAATATCTTTAATCACTAATTAAATAATCCATATTTTTTGATGTTTGATAAATCAGATTTTTGGCCTGAAGTCACGTGTACAGTTTTCAATTTTTTTTGGTTTCTATCAAAATTTCCGATGAGCTTTTAATTTTCAAATTACATACAAATTTCGACTTTCGTAAATACACACACAATATTACCGAATAAAATGGGTGAAAAGAGAAAGAGAGAAGCCGCTACAACAGAAATTAAGGTTAGTTCATACACAGATGAACCTGTAGCAGCTATCGGCTCCTTTTTCAACGGTTTATCTGTCCCAGCAGACATCGATTTCGATTTATACAAGCACAAAAAATCGGAACAATATGTGATCCATGGTGAAGGTGCTCGTTTAGACTACAATGGGTCGACTTCTACTAGTGATGATACAAACGAGTATGTTGTTGGTGTGTATGATCCTGTTAAAAAATCCGTCGATTTATATCGTGCTCCATTTTTAGACGCCAAGGTCACAGCCAGCGACAAGAGAAAATTCAAAGGTCCAAAAGTCAAACAAATTGGCGCACGTAATATCGACCAACGTAACGCTTTGGGTGAAGCCTTTGGTACCAAAAAGGCTAAAGCCGCTATCACCAACTTGGAAAAGAACAGAATTGTTTCCGAAAAATTACAAGATGTTGAGTTGGATATTGTTGATAACGTGAAGGAATCAACTCAAGACTTGCCCAGTAGAGAAACTATGGAAAAGGAAGTTGTACATGACAGACCTACACCACAAGCGAACGTTTCTGCTACTAACGTTGACGATGTTTATCCTATTGAAAATATAATACCGAAGAGAGAATTTGCTCTTTTGCGTGTCCAAGCCATTCTCAGCGCTGCAAATGATAGTGAACGTATTGAGATGTTACCATACACCAAGTCTGCATTTATAAATAAACACTTGCCAATCTTGGTTGCCTCTGGTGACGTTGAAAAGTTGCAATTATTATACTACGCCTCTCTTTTGTTTGGTGTTTACAGCAACAGAAGAGTCAGAGACAAACAAACTTTGATGGAAAGATTGGGTAACAAACCAGCAGAGGGCTTGATCGACGGGATCTTGGAAAGATTCACGATAAGCAGGGCCTCGCAATTCGGTAGATCGAAGGAAAGAGCATTCGTCATCGATCCTCACAGTGAAGACAAGTTATTATGTTATCTTCTTGCGATCATCTTGCACTTGAACAACTTCTTGGTTGAGTTGCCACCATTGGCAATGGAGTTGAACATGAAGCCCACCAAGTTGGTTGGTCTTTTCAGAGCGTTGGGTGCCATTATCAAGGCTTCCACACTCGCTCAAGCAGAAGCTTTTGGAATTCCAAAGAGTAGTGCATCCACTTATAAGGTGGCAACTTTGAAAGTGCCATTCAAATTGCCTGAAATGGTGAGAAGAGGTACAGGAAAGAAGCGTTAGTTATAAAACACTGTATATACAATAGAATAAAATGTAAAATAATAAAACGTATATTGGTAACATAAGATAATGCATAAAGGCATATCTTCGAAAATTATACAAATATTTAGGTTTGAATTAAATTATGCGCGATTCTCAAAAAAAAAAAATACCGCTGATAATGATTGCGCACGGCAAAAACCAACGGACTTCACCAAGGATTGCCATGAACAATCATCAAAGAAATAAAAAAAAAATGTAATACAAGATGTAACGCATTGAAAAAAAAAATTATTTCTCCATATAACAAACGCGTCTCAAAAAAACGGTTGCAATGTACAACATAAGTGGAGCAATCAAACCTTCAGTTAAAAGAACCATGAACGCATAATACTTGTATTCACCGAAAAATAATGCATATTGATTGAGATCTGTGACACCCACACCCTGAAATGCAATCAAAATACTGTAAGACGTACGAACAATAAGGAACAAGGTAACAAACAACAAAATTAAGAAGAACTTTTTGTGTTGGACATGTTGTCTTAAAAGATAAATCAAGGTACCGTCGAGGAAGAGCACTGCTGCCAAAAAAAGAATACCGGATGCCTTGGTGACATTAACCTTGGTATGACCACTGGCGTACTCTTCAGAACCAACAATTGCACAAATAATAGCTGCAAGTAACACTAAGGTAAGAATATCAAATGGGCGAAATTTGCTCAAGAACGGAGCTTTTACCTTTTCGGGTGTTGAACTTTCTTCTGATTGAGCATCAGAAACTATTTCAGGATCTTTCAGGTCGGATTTATCTTCTTCGGTATCTTTTTTATCTTTTTTGAAAAAATGTTGAACGAATGGGAAAATGCATTTGATAAGGAAACCAATCGAAATTGAATCGAAAGAGTAGGTGGCAATATATAAGCCAATGACAAAATCTTTTTGCTTCAAGAATACCAACCCAAGAACACCACCGACAAACTTACAAATAACGAAGATAGTGAAATAACAATAGAAAAGCATCATCTTTCTCTTTTTTGGAACATGTTTCTTGGTGAGAATAATAAAAGCAACATTGGCAATTAAAATAAGGCCAAACCAGACAAATTGAATAATTGTAATGGCTTCCCAAGCTGTTTGGTATTTGACTTGCATATCGAGAATATTTCAAATGTTAGAGTAGTGAATCTGAATTTTTGATCGACTTGGGATTCAAGAGATTAAACCAAAAAAGCTTGGAAACACATCGCCTATTATATAGTGCCGGAGAAAAAAAAGACTTTGATACCTTATTTGGTTTCCATATCTATCAAAGTTTAGATTTTGTGTGAAATGAAATTACAGTTAATAGATAAATTTGAGTCACTTACGCTTATGTAAGCGCTTTTCTTCCTATTTCCTGCCGTATTGAATATGCATCCTTTACAAAAAGGCGCAAAAAAATGTCATTCAGGGTGCATGCGCCTATTTTCGTTAAAAATAAGAGTCGGCCCGAGTGAGCGCTGCATAGAATTACCTAAAGCGGATTTGCAAAATTAAAAACGCTGCTGCGGCTAAAAAATCTTCCAGAATACAAAAAAGAAACATGACGCAGATATTGAAAGTATATCGGTCATAGGCAATGTATGCCAGGAAAGTTAAAAAAGTATCTCTAGTATTACGCAAGCGTTCTTGGTGAAGGTATATCTCGAATTTTTGAGTTCTGGACTTCTATTCATACCTAGAGTTTTAGTAAAAAGAAATAGTATATTAATTCTTATTTTTTGCACGCAGCATAATATCTTGAATTTGGTAGCAAATTTTCAAAATTGCGCTTACGTAAGCGAATTTTCAATTATTCGTATGTTTATGTGTGCGGTAAAATCTAGATAATTTCTCGTAAACTAAATTCGCGTGGGGGCACCAACACACAATAACGGTCAACCCCCACCACATTTTTTATTTCTTGGCCAAAGCCGGTAAAAGCCATGGCCTTAATTACGATCGAATTTTTTTAATCATTTCTAGGCTGTGTCTCGAACGCTGAAGATCTTCGGTGGGGCTTTGTACTGCGAATCTTATTTGTACCTTTTACTCAATCCGAACAAATTTACTCATCGGAAATAGAACATCGTCAATTTGAACAATTGTTAATTTACGAAGTTCCGAAAGAGGCTGATGAATCAATCCATGCATGATTATAATTCAAAATAATATCTTAGAAAAGGAATTAAGTGTTTTGCTTTGAATCGTACCTCATTGATTGTGGCCTGGAAGTGCTGAAGTTATGTTATTGACTCGTCAATCTTGAAAAGTATGATTTATTTAACGTCGTTTGTTGTGCCTCATGGAAAAAAGTTTCGAATGCGCACAGAAACGGGTACATACAAAATATAATAAACAAATGAAAATTAGACTCTCGCATAAATTGCCAATAAAAATCATAACCAAAATAGGAAGGTACAATAACCACGCATACCCCCGAGCGACACGGGAAAATGTACCCGAATTCCGAAATGCAAAAACTTTAGTGCTATTGCTTGGCGTGATGAAAAATCGAAGCGCTCATACTGTTACTTGACGTGAAACATCATTCTTATCGTCAGAAAACTTTGCCATTCCGATCTCGTAAATTGCTACCATTTCTTGCATAAATTACAGCTGAAAGCTTCAAAATTCGAGTCGAAGAATTAAGCACATGAAAGGACTTGTCGTGTGAATCTGGGCCCATCAATGACCAACTCATTCAACTCTTATTTCTACGGAAAGAGTATGCCTATTTTAAGATGTATGTACAAAGGACCGGGAATAACGAGCTATGTAGCATCTTCAGGAATGTTAGTGTGAATATCGTATGCGAATTTGTTAACCCGGGCTTTTCGTCACTTGCAAATGAAAACTTAAAGAAACACTTCCTTTGATCAAGTGAACGTCGCAGTGTTTAATTGACTCTTCACTGTAGGAGAATTTTCAAATTGAATAATGCTGAATCACTCCTGTTAGATACAATTCTAAAGAGATAGTAAATCTATTGCGTAGCGTTCCGATATGGAGGTGTCCGAAAATTACTGTTTTACCATAAAAGTTACGAAAGGCATGGAAGCTAGAATCAATAATTTGCTCTAAAAGACTTCTAAATTTGCCTAATATTCCAGACGTTTATTGTTATAATTAGCTTATCTACGTTTTTTTTGCAGTATATTTTTGGCGCAATAATTATGTAGATAAATCCCACGACAAAAGAGGGTTCGCTTTTCTAAGTTAACTATGAAATGAATTCTAACCAATGTACAGTCTGTTTCGATATTTCATAGAGGATGATTAAGACAATTGATCGTTTGATATTAAATTTAATTTTTTATATTATTTCGATCTATTTTACAAAAAATCTATAACTCTTTTAGAATATATAGAATCATACATACATTGTTTAAATTTAAAGGAATTTAAAATCTGAAAATCGAGTCATAATTAAACAAGTTGAAGACTCAAAATGTATATGTTTCAGGATTTGCCGGCTTTACCGTTTTTCAATTTAATTCACAAAAATTCACTTCAAGAATGCTCATCTCCCTCAAAACTTGTAAAGTAATAAGATGTTATTAACAAAATAAATATGCTGTTTTAGCTTCCCTCTTGAATTCATTATTTGACTTCAATACAGATATTTAGTTTTTGCATTTCTAGACGTACAAATTGAGGTAATACAGCCGAGCTTTTATAAAATAACTTGTATGCACACCTTCATTCGGTATTTATAAATTCACAATTGCGCTATCTATTATATAACATTTAAAATTTATCACTTTTATTTCATATCAAGATAACTTATAATGTCACATATAAACTTAGTAGATATTCCTATAATCGCTACATCGTTCCTTGTGGCTTGGATCGAATCGCTACTTTCACATATCACGATTCTTCTTCCTGACTTTGTCATTGCTTTTTTTACAAAATCTACTAAAATCATTTATAAATTATTCACCAAGGTACCGTTCAATAATCGCAACAAGGGAAATAAATATATTAAAGAAGACATTACAGATGACGAGTATCTAAAAATGATGGGTATGTTGCATGCATCTAATATCCATGAGATGGCAGCGATTTTTGGCTATAGTTTAGAAGACAAGATTGTGCAGACAAAGGACAATTATTTGTTGAATATAGTCAGAATCAATGGCTCCCCCACTAAAAATCGTGTTCCAAATGGGAAAGTTGTCTATTTTCATCACGGCTTGATGATGAACTGTGAGATCTGGATCACTATGATCGACCGCTATTCAAATTTGCCCTTAGTATTATATGACTTGGGTTACGATGTGTGGTTGGGTAACAATAGAGGTAATAAGTATTCTCAAAAACATTTATTTCACAAACTCGATTCGAAAGCTTTTTGGGATTTTTCACTAGATGAGTTTGCCATATTTGATATACCCAATACAATTGATTACATTTTGGATTATACGGGCAAGAAAAAGTTGACATATATAGGCTTCAGTCAAGGTACTGCACAGGCTTTTGCATCTGTATCAATAAATAGCGACTTGAATGATAAGATCGAACAGATAATAGCAATTTCACCGGCAACCACACCTCATGGGCTTTATTCCAAGTTTTTAGATATCTTATTCAAATCGTCGCCAAATTTTGTGTTCTTGCTTTTTTCAAGTAAAGTTTTACTACCCTCCACCATGTTTTGGCAATCAATCATATACCCTCCATTATACATTACGATCATAGATTTCTGCATCGTTACACTTTTTAATTGGAAATCGCTCAACATTTCGTACTTGCAGAAAGTTGCATCATATGCTCATTTATACCTGACAACTTCCACAAAGAGTGTAGCACACTGGTTTCAAATCATAGCATCTCGCAAATTTCAAATGTATCACGATAATTATTCAAGTTTATCAGGTGCAAGTAAAAGTATTGCATATCCCCTTAAGAGCATTACCGTCCCTATACATGTGATCTACGGTACAATTGACTCCCTTGTTGACATCAGCGTGATGCAAAACCAGCTACCATCCGAATCAACCACGGTGGAAGCTATACCCAACCATGAGCATTTGGATAATATCTGGTGTGTAGACGTTTTTGACAAGATTTTCAAGCATGTGCTAAGTTATATGGGTGAACCAATCAAAAACGAAGCAGAATTAATCGAGACAATATTATTGCAAATGCCAAAAAATAATGGGCAATAAAAAATTATGGGTTTTTCAATTGTAAATAATATAATTAGATTTAATGTTAGTTCGATACATATCGCGATCCTCTTTGTACCACATATTCGAATTACTGCAAGAAGTCGTGTTTTGGCAGAATGATTTTTATCGAGGGGAAGTTGAAGGAAAAAAATGTTGCAGTTTTCTACTTTAATAAATTGCATTCATATCTTAATATAGTAAAGGACTACCATGTCTAACGATGTTAGTTCATATGTTCGAAGCGTATGTATACAATAATTACTGTCATTTTATACGACCATAAGCTTTAATCCTTTTTACATTGAAGAAATAGGATTATTATTCTGATTTAATCGATTATTTTCGGACGCAAATACTAACAACACCAAAGACAAATGACGCAATAGCCACAGATGAAAGATTCCATCCTGATTGTATGTATTTGAACATTAATAATTAAATCTAAAATAGGAATTTTCTAACGTTATTCTAGTTTTGATAAAATCATTGGAGAAGCAATATAAAAATGAATTGGATCCAATAATACAAGACTTGTTGAAATTAACGCCGCATAAACCATTCGAAATACTGAAACACAATAAGAAAGAGATAAACGGCGAATACCAGGAAGAAAGAGAAATAGATGAGGATCGTATACATAATGAAGAAAGGCGTGAGACAGATATAAATGTATATTCATCCAAGCTACTGGAACTTCTCTATTTACTCAATGAAGAAAAGGATTTAAATGACGAAGCACGTATATCGATTGAAGCTGGATTATTCAAGTTGACCTCCTATATTCCAACTCCATCCGACACATGGGAATTTCCCTTGCACAAACAAAGTGATAACCTGTTTCAAGGAGCTGAACAATTGCAATCACAAAAAAGGAAAAGAAAACCTAAAAAGGATGAAAATGTATCAACTTTCCCTTCAGAAATTTTTCCCAATAAGACGCTTTCAAAAATACTTATTGAAAACTATGCTTACTTACTTAAATTTTCACTGCTGTATTTTAATCTTTCACTTGCTTCGCATATCACAAGGTATACAGTGAACTTAATTTATTCGTTACAATATTGGGAAATATATCATTTACTTTATATGCTCCCCAACTTGGAGTACTTTTTGAAACTAGTGAAATTTGACATAAAGCAGACTCCTTTTGGACCAATTGTCAAACCCCCTGAAAATTACTTAAACGACGCCATACAATGTGGGTTGCTGTTCCCCTTTCCATATCCCTTCTACAACTATTCATATCATTCTTTCAATTCGAAATCTGAAGAGCGTAAGTTTAATCTGTTGAAGATACAACCATACATCGACATTACTTTGCGTCAGCCGGCTAGAAAGAGAAGAAAGAAAATTGAAATAAATGTGGATCTACCAGTTGATTTAAATGAGGTAGAATTCAATGAACAATATCCAATGGAGCTTCAAAACCAAAACCATGATGGAACACCAATCAAGCCCCTCACTATATCCCCTAAAGAAATACCGAGTGAATCACACAAAACAATGACACCACTACCACCACCATCGCCTTTTTCGCCCCTGAGTAAAGAAAATATTGATATGAGCTCATATACCATGAAAGAAATGAATCGTGAGCGATTGCAACATTTGGAAACTCCAAGGACGCAAAACGAATCTATATTCAAAATTGGTACTATACAGGATCCTAGTGCGATTAATGATAAACCTTCAGATGTGAGTAGTAGTGAAGATGAAGTTGTCATTGGCCATAGCAAATCTCACGGGAATAGTGATGACGATATACCCCCTTACAGTGAATACGGTGAGTATGCTGAAATTGAATCCTCCTCTCTTCAACCAAAAATGTTACATTTTCAGCCGGAATCTCATCACCAAGCGGCAGAAATTATCGATGATGAAGATGATGAAGATGATGAAGATGACGATGCAGAGGATGATTTAAAAGGCTCTTATGATCAAGAAATGGACCCTGATCAAAGCAAATCTCTCATATTCATTTCGGAAGAACCTGAAAAAATTGACAGAAAACGAGTTCCAACAAGCGTTATGGCCCTTCCTGCAATGATGTCTGTTGATGATAAGTACAGAAAGAATAAAGCTGATGTCATCCATCAATGTCACTTAACGGATCCTAGTACTTTACGAAGATGCCTAAAAATTTTCTATGGTAAAAACGAATTATTAAGACATCAAGAATTTGTTCATGCCACTAAAAAAAAGATATACAAATGTATCTATTGCTCAAGAAACGGTTCCAAAGTTCAGAGTTATCCTAGACATGACTCTTTGGCAAGACATATTCGAAGGAAGCATGGAGTTACAGGTAAGGAAAATAAAATGGCCGTTAATTATGCAAAAGAAAACGTAGAAATTATTGAGGACCCATTGGCCTTTGTGAACAAATCACATGAATTTGATAAGCCGTTGCCTCATCCTAAATTTCTTTATCCAGATTTTACAGTGAAACCGGGTTATACTGGATTCTTGCTGTTCAGTAGCAATAACAAGGATGTGAAACACCTACCTCCACAGCCAAAAGGAAAAATTGTCGATGTCATTGAATTGCCAGCCATTGGGGATGGAAATCCTGAAGACGACAATGATGTCGAATACGATGATGAAAATCAAAATGAAGCTAGCCCTGAAATTGATAGCATAGCTGGAGAAGAAGAAAAAGATGAAACTGAGATAAAAGAAATCCCAAGCGAAGTATTGGATGTCACTTCACCTAAGATTGGGCAGATGCCAACAAATGCTCCAACTTCTTCGCGGAAGAGTTCGCAGCCGCGAAAGCAGAGCCTTCATCATGAACAAAGAATCTCACCTGGTCTTCTCCGAATCCCACCAGTAAGGAATATTGTGATGAATGATACTCATTCGACCTCTCTGTCGCAGCCAATGTACAACAGTCAAGTTGATATGTCCGGCGCACCTACTGCCCGTCAAGTTTCTCAACCCCCACCACTTCCACAACATATGGGACATCATCATGATTCGCAACCTGTGCCAGCTATGGCTTCTATGGGACATCATCAAGGTCCACATCCTATTAGTTCAATGGCACACATGTATTCCATGCCACATCAGCCGTTACCACAAATGCATCAGGCACCACTCATGCACGGTGGTATACCATCTCCCGGCGTGATGTCCAATGTGCAAGGTCCTGTTACAATGCATGGTGGAGCTCTTCCACCATATCCTGGGCAGTCAGGTATGCCACCGCCTTCGCATATCTTACATCCGATGTACCTTCCAGCTATGCGTCAACCTATAACAAATCTCTACTACGAGCAAGAACGTGAGAGGTACCGAAAGTTTGAGTACGCTGCCCCTATGCCGGACTCTCAACAGCAAGAACAATCATCGCCATTGAATCAACTGAAGCAAAGTCCTCCTGGCTCAAATAAATTACCATCCATTCGAAGCCTTGATACTGGAAGCAGCGCTTTTATACACCCGTACCCCTCACGACCTCAACCTCACCAAGATAATAACAAAATTAGAAACAGTATGAATTTGGTATATTTGAATTCGCAGAATGATGACCGCTCACAGAAACCGAAAAGTTAGCACGGTTTAACTATTTATATTTTATTGTATAGTTCAATGCATAGAAGAGGTCTTGTATTTTTTTTTGGTTGCAAATAGTCGTGCAAGTTACAATTGCTGATTGGCTGTGAAAAATAACGTGTACCGCCGAGAAGAACTTCGCGTTGGCATTTTTTTGGCAGCAAAATAAAAACAAATGCGCGCTTGCAATTGGCAGCTAACAACAAACCAGACGGTCAACTCGATTTTGCAGCAATAAGGCAATATTGAATACACTTCAAGCTTTACCTTTTTACTTTGTTTTTATTACTTTACGAAAAATTTATTTTACCTAATTTTGTCTTTTGTCTACCACTCATCACTCTTTAAAAGCCTTTAATCTTCTTTTTACAACAAGGATTTTCTCTGCCTTGATGTTTTTGCAGTTTCTATTTGATGTGACCGCGAACAATTTTTTCTGATTTGTTTAATTCTTTTTGCGTTTTCCACTCGCCCATGTTTCTCTAATTTCTTTTTTTTTGCAGTTTACTGATTGTTATTATTTAATATTTAATTGCGCAGTTATTTACCTGGTTTCAATTCCAAATTTTGCAGTTTTTCAGTTTATCATTCTTTTAACAGTAAAAAAGTCAGTTGCAAGAATATTTTTGTCGCTGCTGCTGCTGCTGCTGCTGCGTTCAATTTTATATCTGACGAGGCATAATTTTTTCCTCTTATTGATAGTAACTTATGCCCCAAGAGCCACAACATTGGTTCATCACATAATATTGATAGTAAATCATTGATTTCTTGGCTTTCTGTGGTCCTTTTATTTATCTATTTAAGGCCTTATTGGTTGTATTTCATACCCAATACCCGATTCGTACGGTCGTTATAAAGGATTTTTGGGCATTTTATTTTTTTTTCCCTTCCTAGTTTGTTTTTTTTTGTTTTTTTTTAGCTACCTTTTTTTTTATGAACTTCAACAGATTTTTTTTGGCACCCACAGCGAAATCCCAGCTAATAATGAACCGGGCCCCAATACAATCAATGTATCCGTACCAAACACTGAACCATCCTGTAAGTCCTACGCAGATACACAGTAATGATATTCAAGGGATACAATCAGATCAATATCAACCTCAAATGAATGTGCCACTGCAACAGCTGACCTCAGTCTTGACGACAACGGCACTCGATGCAAACAAGCAGGAACTCTCAACCGAAACTAAAGGACAAACTAACAGAGAATTGGATGATGAAGATGAAACAAAACAAAATCAAATACAGCAAGAGATGGAAGAAAAGCCAAAAGAACAAGATTTGCATTCAAAGTTGCAATCTATGGAAACATCAACGTCTTTGGATGCTTCAGTTCAATCAGAGGCACCTTCTTCCCGGTCAGAGGATAAGTATATCACTTCAAAAGCCACACAATTAAAGCAAGCTAAACAACAGCCGGTACCTCCTTCGCAGAAGCATGAACGTTCACAATCAGCTAATATTCATCCTCCGTCACACTCACAAATAGAGGCACAACAGCAAATCCAGCAGCAGCAGTATCAGCAGCAACAGCATCATCAGCAAGAACAACAGTATCAACAATATCAACAGCAACACTATCAGCAGCATCTTCAGCATCAACAACAACTGCAACAAATATTCTATTCCCAGGCTTCACAATTACCGTATCAGTATCCGCCAAATTATGCTACACACTATCAATATGGTCCTCCTCCACCACATCCTCAACAGCAGTATCAGCAATATTCTGTTCACCCAGGACCACCCCCGCCTCCAGGTTATCAAGCCGGATCACATCCACAGTTTCATCACAAGCCTTTCCAAGCATCAGTTCCTATAAATGAAGATATATTTCCCAAAAGCAATGGCTCCAGCACTCCTCCATCTTCTGCAGCGAACAAAACTAACATTCCACCTCCAACATCAGCAGCTTCCTCGGCGACGGAGAATATACTTCCAGCTGCCAAATATGCCCCTGTTTCTGCATCTACTATTACTTCTGCACCAGCATTCAAACGTTCATTACCATCCCAAAATCTCGAATCTTTTTCAATCGACGAGGTAATTGGGATTTTGACCGTTGTCAACCCATCGACGTTACAAGAGTATTCAGAGCATGTAAATAAGGTTACAAGCTTACTTTACGGGCATAACGATAGTCTTAAAGATACCTTAAAACCAAATCAATTCATAGACTTGCAAAACAAATATTATAGGTTGATCGAAGATTTACCTAGGTTTATTGATTCAGAAGATCCAATTAATTCAAAATTGTACTTGATAGTTGAAAGAAATTTCGACATTCTTATCAAGATTTCAACAAATCACAGCAATGTTGATCTCTCTACAAAAACTATACGATTTTTGACAAAAATCATGATGAATTTGAACTATTGGGAAATCTACAATCTATTATCATGGAAGCCGGCTATATACCATTTCTTGCTGGTTATTCATTTTGATTTCACCGATTGTTACTATAAGTTTATTAGTGACTATGCGAATTACAACTATAGGAGGGAGACGCATCCAGACACGCTACCTCGTAAGATTAGAGCTAAGAGAAGGGCCAAGAAGGCTATGGAATTGGCAAAGCGAAAGGCTGCTGCAAGGGCTGCTGCAAGGGCTGCTGCAAAGGCTTCCTCTTCAAATGGTAGCAAGGGTAAATCTACTGGCAAGGCAGGCACTCCAGTATCAGAAAATACTTTAGCCAATGATGGTGAACATATGTCTCCAACATATGATGACGATCAACTAGTTAAGCGGTGGAAAAAATCAAAAAATGAAAACAAATCTGCAATTGCTCATAAAATTATAAAGAAAACTGGGACAAATTCAGATACAGCATCCTCGCGTATTGGAGAAGGGGTGAATGATGGCATGGCTTCTGGTCCAAGCTCTTCTAAGGGCTCACTTTCCGGACCCTCAGGCTCTGGTCCTTTTGCAGATGGAAGTTCTCCTCCTGGCTCGGCTGCTAAATCCCTGAATAAATCATCTAATTATGACCCTGATGTTATACACGAATGCCAGTTACCGTCACCTGACGAAACTGGTAAGTTGTGTTTACGTCGGTTTTCCAGGAAGTATGAATTGATAAGGCATCAGGAAACTGTACATTCAAAGAAAAAGAAATTATTTAAATGTTACGTTTGTGTAAAACAAAACCCAGATGTTGGACCTAGGATTTTCACCCGTCATGATACTTTGGCAAAGCATATTAGGGTTAACCACAAAATATCTGGGAAGGAAGCAAAGGCCGAAGTTGCTTATTCTAAGAAACATGCCGAAGTTGTCGAAGAAGGAGATATTACTGTACATGTAGGACGAAGAAAGACTAAAGTTGATTTCGAATTGAGAGCCCATATGGAAAAAAAGAAGTTGGCCAAAGAGTCTCCTGATGGTGACGATTCAGGTTACATAGAAACCAATAGTGATTTAGACTCAGGTGACGAGGAAGTTACCTTCAATAACTGAAAAGAATGAATTATGATATGATCTAAAACTAGTAATATGTAAATCCTCTAATAAATATACCCTAAAATTAAGTGTCCAAAAGTTTAGGCAAATGTGAATCAAGCGCATTGTTGATTTACTGCGCTTTACAAATTCTTATCGAGCTAATACTCTTTTACTGGTTATTTGCAATTTGATAGGATATGCGGAGTTTCTCCATCCATCTCATTGATGCAGTTGACTGTGCAATTTCTAAGTAAAGGCGTTTCTTTTATAAAGTTTGCTTGACTTAAAATGAGCCTGATGAATACTTCATCAATCATATAGCTCTACGGTACTTCACCACCTGTAAAAAAAGTGTTTATACAAGGACATTAGTCATTTTCTAATTCACTAGCATCAGATAATTCACATAATATATCAACTCTATGGGTAGCTCTTTGTTTTTGATCATTTGCAACATGAAATATCAATCAGCCTCGGTGACGAGAAGCACAACTAAGAATCTTCGTTAGCAAAGCCATTCAAATTCGAATTCAATTAATAATTATTTTTTATTGAATTATTGATGAAGCTGTTTATAAAAGTATCAAGGCCAACAAGTTGTCTTCTTCGATCTTTGACTTAAATATTTGTTTGAACGGCCAAAATAAGACATCGCGTCATCAAAAATCTTACCAGTAATCTCTACATTCAAATACCCATGAAACGGTCTTTTAATACATTCTAAAACTTTTATTTGCCTCTCATATTCATTTTCTCCTCGCTGAATGTTTATAGGTTCAACCAAGGTTCGATATACTATTCAAATTCATAATTGTGTATTCAAGGCCGAAGTGCAAGCATAGAAGTAAGTAATTTTACTGGATTTCCATTATTTTGTATCTTTTCTAGTTATTTTTTAATCCTTTCTGGCTCCTTTCATTTTCAGGCCACAGAAGATTTTACTCAAACTTAATTTTTGTTAATGTCATGCTTAACCTTCTTTCTCTTAAAAGCCCAGCGCATATATTTTATATATCATTCCTGAACACAACAGAGGTTGGCATCTCTATTGTCTCGAAATGCGCTTCTACTTCTGCAACTGCAGTCTACAATTCCCTGAAGCACACTGACATATTTTCTCGCTTGATCCATGATTTTCTTAATTACAAAAGAAATCAGATAAAACCTGTAATGCCCTAATAGTATAATTGGCCAAGCTCTGCTTAAAACTCTCCTGGGAGATGGTCACTGCTCTCAAAATGAATACATTGCAGATTATTGCATACTGTCAAAGGAACAACTTCGTCATACTTTTGATAAAAGTTCTAGACATTATCTGAGCGCAGCGAAAACTGGTGAACGAAAAATATGGAAATTATTTATTTTTTATCCCATCTTTAAAGGAAATATGCTAACTAAAATTGAAAATTTGTAGTTGAATTGATTTGTGCTTCGGAGATGTCCCCCCTACAGAAACCACGCCAACTTGCTTGTGAGAAACAGTCAAGCCTACCTTTGGCATAGTCAGGAAGTTTTCGAAATGTGCACTGGGCAACTTTTTGTCATTAACCCAATAATTTGTAAGGTTAATAGAGTCAAAAAAAAAAGTACAGAGGTTAAAATTCCTCCATGTACAGGAAGAATTTTTATGGTTAAATCGTTCAAAGCGCCAGCACAGGTGAACTTTAATTTAAACATGGCGTTCATTGTAGTGATTTTTTTCCGCCATTGAATCAAAGATTGTTCAATTTTTCGAAGTGCTTATACAAAGTTGATTAAACTATCTTACGAAAGCATTGTGAGGTTACTTCAAAATTTACGATTCCCTAAATATTGGAGAGTATAAATGGGTAGGATTTTTTTTTAAAGATAAAAAAACTTAATTCAAATTAAGGGGTTCTTGGTTATCATGATTCGCAGTGTAGATTTAACTTAACTAGTGCGCAAATGCGAAAGATAAGAAATTAATAAATGAGTGCCAAAAAAATATTTTTTCGCAGCCAAACTAAATTCAATTCGGTAGCGCAAATTTAGCTACAAAACCTCGTAGCTAGCATTCGAGTGTATAGCCTGTTTAAATAAAACAGCCTCGGAAGTCATAACCTAAGTATATTTTTTACCTCAAAAATACTATAAAAGAGTAGTATACTCTATTTATCTATACCCACAACAGAAGGGGGGAAGGGGTGTCGAGAGACCTAATGGACAATGCTGCCTTTGCACATATTGAACACATATTGGCGACGTTTGAGACTATCAGCTGCGCAAGTGATGCGGAGGCTCTCGTATACTATCAAATAAGAGATATAGCTTCTAATTTCTGAAATGATAAGAAAATCCGAAAAAGGTTATTTTTATGAAAAATTATACTTGGTTGCATTTTGGAAAAATGGAGTTTTCATCTCTGACCCATGCTACCTTTGAATAATTTAAAGACCAATTGGCCAATTGTTTGTACTTTTTTAAATTCTTTATCTTTAAAAATACAAAGTTCAATTTGGCTTCTCTCAGTCTTTCTAAAGATTTTGGTCACAAGTTACTCATATAAAAATTACAACAAACAGGAAACCATATGCATGAATTTTAGAGCGCGTTATGTTCAATGTGAGGTAAATTTTTCCTTTTTAACGTCAAAGACACATTCTCCCTGCTTAGTCCACTTAAGTAGAAGAAGAAATTTCATGATTTTAATAAAGCCAAGGTTTAGAAAATAATTAGAATTCGTGATTGCCGCTTAAGAGTCAGAACGAAATGAATCAAAATCAAGTATAGCTTGAAAATTGTTCAGACACAACTATTCAGAGAAAAAAACTACTGAAGTCCTTAAAATTTGATACTTTTGTATCTTAAAAATTATTAATACATAGAACCTGTAATAAATATACAGTTGACATGTTGAAGAAAGAAAATCAAGTAACCTTGTCTTTTTAAACTTCATAATAGTTCTCTTCGAATTCTTGTTGGGCCAATATGGCTCTCTTGGTAGTTTCATCAACATCTTCAAATATTTCCTTAGGGACATCTCTCAAACCAACAGGCTTTCTTTTGATATCTGGATTTTGAAATACAGTTCGATAGGATATTATGGAGTGCCCACTTCCATCGATCTTTTTAATAGATACATTAGTTGGCTGTGTAGTCTCTGGGTAGAATGTCAAGTTGGTATAAACGTCTCTGACTCCTCCTAAGCTTTCGGTACGAAGTTCACTCAATTTCTTATTATAGTCTTTTGTTTGTACTGCGATTTGGTGCATCCAAGTAGGATCAGTTTGGTAATTCACCAATGGCGTTGAGTTAACGGGCGTAACGCCTCCTGTCGAACCAGGGTCGACAAGAAAGTTGGGCATACTGGGGTGTCTCAAAAATTCACTAGGATCTGCAAATTCACCAGATATATCACCTCTGTCAATAGCCCTTTGTTCCCAAAAGTCATCTATGACCTTTCTACCACCTTTAATCATCTTGGCACCAAATTCTCTAAAAATAGATCTAGAAGCAACTAAATTAACAGATCTACCCTTATAAGAATTAGGAATTAATCCACGGTCTATTAAATCCATTTTTTCTTCGTTTGTACATACTTTTTTGAAAAGAGACCTGTGAGTTTTAAACAACAAATACGAATCACGGAAGCCAACCAATCGAGCTGGTTCTGTAGATATCATGAATTGCTTGTCTCCACTCCCCAAGACTTTGAACGTTTTCATTCGAAATTGTCTGCCGCCAAGTAAGTTACCATATTCATCGATCTTTTCTTTACCTTTAGGGTCTTCGTGTTCCATCACAACTTCATCTTTTGTAACATTGATTGGGTTCCCATCTTGATCAAATACACCTTCTTCCAAAAAGGTAAACTTAGTCTTTTTTCTACCACGTTTTTTTGGGGTTTTTATATCCACCTTCGCTTCCGAGGTTTCATCTCCGGCCTCCCCAGTAGCTGACATTGTTGCTTCATTTTGAGATTCATCCAGGGCGTCATTTTTTCTCTTTTTTCCTTTTCCTGGTTTACTGTGTATTTCTTTTGTTTGTCCTTCATCATCGTCATCATCTTCATCTTCATCTTCATCAGCACCCTCTTCTTCTTCTTCCTCGTCCCCTTCTTCTTCTTCTTCTTCTTCTTCCTCACCTTCCTCTCCTTCTTCCTCCTCTTCCTCTTCTTCTTCAGCCTCTTTTCCTATCTGCTCACTATATTCTTCATCTTCATTTTCATGATCATCAATCAAATTAGCTTCGGAGTTTAAGTTATCCTCTGGGGACTTGTTGCCATTTGCCGCATTTAAAGCCACATATTCTTGTTCAGAGTTTTCCACGGTAGGCGTACTCATGTTAAGTCGTAGTGGATTTTATATAACTTTTCTATCGCCTTTATCTGTATGCCTCGCGTTATTTTGTTTTTATTTGATTTGGAAGCTTGGACCCACTGGTCGTGCGATGGTTAAATGTCTTTTTTTTCAAAGAAAAAAATCTTGACAAATGGGTTGCAAAAATACTACAGAATGTACAGGTCTTGTTTCGTTTACTATTTACAAGATATTTAAAGGTATTTGGTTGATTATCATGATGCTATATTTTATTTTTTTCATGTGGTCAATTCACCATCTTTTTTTTCTTCTGGTGGAATTTCGTTACTAAAAGCAGCCTTTCCATCAAGATATTTATCAAAAGCATCGTTAGTTTCAGGGAATGGTCTCTTGCCTAATAATCTAATCATATCTTCTCTGGTGATAAACTCTTTCTTCAATAATTCTTGTGCAACCAATTCAACTTCAGCAGAGCGATCGGTCAACAACTGAGTGCATTGGTCGTAGCACTCTTTGACAATTCTTTGTACTTCCTCATCAACGGTTCTGTTAGTTTCATCACTGAAAGGCTTGGTCAAATCTTCGGAAGATTTCGAATCAGCGTAATTAACCATACCAACTTTTTTGGACATACCAAATCTTAAAACCATAGATCTTGCAATGTTAGTGACTTTCTTGAAATCATCATGAGCACCACTAGTGACAGAGTCAAAGTGAAGTTGCTCAGAAACTCTACCACCCAAAGTCATGATCATTCTATCATTCAACTGAAGGGTACTCATTAAGTACTGATCTGGAGGTAAGTACTGAGCATAACCCAAAGCGCCCTGGCCACGAGGAATAATAGACACCTTTAACAATGGATGAGCATATTTCAAGTACCAACCACAAATAGCGTGGCCCGCCTCATGATATGCAACAACACGTTGTTCCTCAGCATTCAAAACCTTTGATTTCTTTTCAACACCACCAATAACTCTTTCAATGGCCAATTCAAAATGTCTTAAGGTAACAGCGTCTGCATTGTACCTTGCAGCAATTAATGCTGATTCATTACAAACGTTGGCAATATCAGCACCTGAGAATCCTGGTGTTAATGCAGCCAATCTACCTGAGAGTTCGGCGTCAATGTTTTCAACTAACTTAATTTTTTTCAAATGAACTTCAAAAATTTCTTTACGGCCTTGTAATTCAGGATTGTCAATAGTAATGTGTCTGTCAAATCTGCCAGGTCTCATCAAAGCCTTATCCAAAATGTCAGCTCTATTGGTACCAGCCAAGACAACAACGTGATCAGAGCTTTCAAACCCATCCATTTCAACTAATAATTGATTCAAAGTAGTTTCACGTTCATCATTGGCACCACTGGCGTTACCCTTTGAACGTTGTTTCCCAATGGCATCGATTTCGTCAACAAAGACAATCGAAGGGGCGTTTTCACGAGCAGTCTTGAATAAATCACGAACTCTCAGGGCACCAACACCAACAAACATTTCAACGAATTCAGAACCTGATACAGAATAGAACGGAACACCAGCTTCACCTGCAGTAGCCTTCGCGATCAAGGTCTTACCGGTACCTGGTGGGCCTGAAAGTATAGCACCTCTTGGGATTTTAGCCCCTAATTGTTCATATTTCGAAGGGTTCTTTAAAAACTTAACAAATTCCATAACCTCTTCCTTGGCTTCAGACATACCTGCAACATCCTTGAAACGAATTTTAACCTCGGCTTCCTGGTTAAACTTCTTTGCTGTAGACTTACCGAAACCTAGTGGACCACCCATGCCACCCATAGCACCGGCTTTTTTGGTCATGTAGTAAATTGCACCCAAAAAGATGAATGTGGGTAAAAGGTTGACAAGAACTTTAGACATGGAGCCTTCAGAAGTAAAGATAACTGGAACTCTCATCTGATCAGAAACCTTATATTCATCCTGTACATCACGTAAGCTACGTTCAAAAGATTCGACAGAGCCAATAGTGAATGAATAATTTTCATTTGAGTTAAACTGATGCTTACCATTTTCATTTAATTCGACAATAGCGATTCTATTGTTTACAACAATAATCTTTGAAACGAGATTCTTGCTTAAAAATTTGGAAACAAACTCTTGGAATGTAATTTCATGATCGTTGCTCGCCGAACTGTTGTATAATATATATATCAAAAGACCACCAAGTACACCAAATTGAAATAACCTTGCTGGGGGTGGAACATTGAATTCTAGCTCATATAAGCTCTTCGGTTTACCATCCTTGTCTTTGGAATCGTTCTTTCCAGAGCCTTTTTTGTTATCAGTATTATTATTTTCTTTGGATGTGTTGAACGTATAGTTGCCAAATGGGTTTGCTTCTTCTTGATTCTTTTTTCCCGACAAGGTATCAGTGACCTTCTTTAATCCGCCTTTCACAGTTTGATAACGAGCATATTCAAATGGGCACAACATGTTAGTGTATCTTAAAACATCGTCACTATATGGAACTGAATCCATAATTTCAAATATTTTGAACCATGACTTCACCGATTCTTCATTAAGATTATGTTCAGATGAAACATGTTTGTATGCTTCTAAAGAATCGACTGGATCTGAGTCAACATAATGGCGCAATAACGTAGCAACTTTTTCGTTATCAATATTCAAATTATCCAAGAAGACAAGGTTGCTCAGCAAACAATAATACAAACGACTAGTTTCCAAAATCTCTTCTTTTGTTATAGTTTGAATTTCGGGGTATCTCGTTTTGAACGACGCTATAACTTCTTCGATGATAACATCTGGATCATAAAAAATAGAACTTTTTTCGGTACATTGTTTTAAGAAAGTTTCTAACATAAATGCATATACCGTAGCATAACGTTGTGCCACTGACGGATCTAATGGATCCAGGACGAACTTGATCACTGGAGGATCAACTTGTTCATCAATCATTTTGAAAGCTTGAGTTTTGGCAACCTTTGATTCTTGTTTGCGTAACTGGTCTCTCAACTTGAATCTTTCCAAAAAGTTCGAGTCACGGAAGTTATCTCTGATCTCTTTAAGTTTCTTTATCTCATCGTTCAATCTTTCGTCGCTGTTCTTACGATTCAAATTGTTTTCATATTCCTTGTTCGACTTATTCGAAAGTTTAGCTGACACATGATAATACCTTGACGCGCTGCTAGTAAGGTTTAGGAGTGTTCTTATTCTTCCACCGCTGCAAACTATCCCCGCTGATCTCACGGAGTGTTTGCGAAGTCCAAAGTTCATTCTAATTTCGTCTATTGACTGGTCTTCTGCCGTTTAATTTAATTTTACTAGACTCAACCTTTAACAACTTTTTTGCCTTCAAAAATCTGAAGCCTGCGTGTCATGGCGAAATATTTGATTTCTTTATTCGGAAATTACTCTGAGGCATGGGAAAAATAAGTAAATCAATTTTTTGTTGCCCCAAACCAAAAAAAAAATTGCAACCAAAATTTTGCATCTACTCAATCGTTTCAGTATGGTGCAAAGAATTGCAAGAGAATTTGGGAGCATGAAATGATTTCTATACTATACATGCTTTAAAGAAAATATAAAGGATGATTTTGTTTCGAGAAAAGCAAGGGTGTGGCAGTTGACAATTGAAAAACTTCCATTCGACTACAAAAACATTCCAAAAACAAACTTAATTTTACAGACAAATATTTGACAATTTTCTGCTTGCTTTCTAATTCACTACATTTCATACCCAATCTGAACCCAACGTTCTATCAATATTCAGGGTCAAATGATTATTTCGTTCTATTTGATGAAAAGTTTGACGTTAATTTTTTTTTTTTGGCCGCCAACTCGAAGTGTTGAAAATTGCAGGAACGTTTATTGTTCACCGGGCAAGGCTGACCATATAAAGCAAAAAGTGTGCAAGACAACACAATTGGATGCTTTTCAAGGATTTTTCCTTTTTGTATATAGTATGCACCCATCCAAGTAGACGACTGTTTTGAAGCCTACCAAAAAAAGTCTTATCTTTATATCAATGTATTTATTATTGAGTTTGACAAGAAATTCTTATAAATATTTATGTATATTATAAGGATTGAAGAATATTGCAAGAAGCTTTGAAATATTTTGTGAATTACATCAACATCTCTATTTTCCAATTGACGCGAAATGTTCGTTAATTTCCGAATTAGGAAGTCTACAGATAACATTTTGTGGTCTCGAATTGCTTATCACGGAGATCACCGAATGTATGCATATATAACCTCAAATGCCAATATTTTATCTTAAAATAAAAACCATTTCATTCAAATTATAATACATCAAAAACATAATATAGAGATGACACAAATTTCTCAAAAGGATTTCGAAGAAAGAATTGTCTTAAACTACACTGATGTTATTGGTGAAAAGCTCGGTGGTAAAGTACTAAAATTTTCGGATGAATGGTTTGCAGCTGCTGAAAATTTAATCAAACCAAAGGCACCAATTAGAGATGCAACCAGATTCACACATGCTGGTGCTTGGTATGATGGTTGGGAAACTAGACGACACAACACTGCAGAAGCAGATTATGTCATTTTCAAATTCGGTGTATCTCTGGCAAAATTAATTGGATGCGAAGTCGACACAGCTTTCTTCAATGGTAATCACGCCCCTTATATTTCTGTTGAAGCAGCAAAGAATGTCGACTCCGATGAAATTGGAGATGAAGAATGGCAAACCATTATTCCTAAATTGGAATGTGGTCCAACGCAAAAACATTTCTTTGTTAGAGATGCTCTTACCGAGAATAACTATACACATGCCAGGTTGAGGATGTACCCAGATGGCGGTATTGCAAGATTTAGATTATATGGTTCTGTCATCCCTATTCAACCAACTGAAAAATCTACTGTCTTGGATTTAGCCGCGGTCAATAACGGTGGTGTTGCAATTAAAGTTTCTGACCAGCATTTCGGATCTGCTGACAATTTATTGTTGCCAGGTAGAGGTCATGATATGTCAGATGGTTGGGAAACTGCAAGATCAAGAACTCCAGGCCATGTTGATTGGGTTATTATAAGATTGGGTGCGGTTGCCAATATTAAAGAAATTGTTGTGGATACTGCTCATTTCAGAGGTAACTTCCCTCAAAAGATCAATGTTAAAGGTGTCAATATTTCAGATGAATCACAAATTCCGTTGTTTGATGATGCTGACAAGTGGCAACTTTTAGTTGATGATTCAAAAACTGGACCAGACCAAGAACATTCATTTAAAATTCGTGAATCTAAGAAAACTTACTCGCATGTTATGATCACAATGATTCCAGACGGTGGTATTAAGAGGATCAGAGTTTTCGGTACCATTGTTTAGTTATATTAAATTTTGGAAAACTAGACAAATTATAAAGTTACGTATTTTAATAAAACGCTTGAGAAATTCGATTAATTTTGCCTCATATTTCAATTAATAATGTTAAATCTCTTTGAACTTTATTTCTTTTAAACTCTATTGAAAACTATTCTTGATCTTGCATTGCCGCAAATTTTTTCGCGCTAAGATATATTTGACTGAAATTATAAAATTTGATATCAGAAATCAAACCTCTTAAGTTCTTTAAATGAAGGCGATTACGATAGATCAGTTTAGACTGTATCTCAATCAAAGGGTTCCTATAAATGATATACTTTCCATAAGAAAAAGATCCGATTTGGATCTTAGTGCTGTCATTTCAAGCCAACCTGAGATAATAGATATTTTAAAGCTGGGAATTATGGATCTTAATCCTTATTATGTTCAATTAATTCTTAAAAACTTGATATCTCTTCTCGAAATTGATGCTGAAGAGGGCGTATACGACGAAGTTTATGAGATATATTGCTCGCCCGAAATTATAAATGCAAAAGAGTTGGGCCCTACTGAGTCTGACATCATAAAATATTACATTGGTGGGTTTAATCAATATAATGGGGAAAACGAATATAATTATGTCACAATTAAAGAATCTCCAAGGTTAATCTCTGGAAATAATACCACGGGATTGCGGACTTGGGAGGCGGCTTTGTTCTTATCAAACTATTTAAATAGTAATGTTGTCGATTTGAAAAACTCAACAATTTGCGAATTGGGTGGTGGTACAGGTCTTGTGAGTTTATCACTAATAAAAAATTATCATAATTTAATCGGCAATATAAAAGAAGTAATTATTACAGATGGTGCTGAATCATTGATAGACAATCTAAGCAAGTCTCTCTTTATAAATGATTTACCAAATAAACCTATTGTTAAGTGCCAACAGTTATTATGGGGAACAACCAATAAGGAGCAAAAACAATTGGATACAAACGATAGTGAAGAAATATTTTTTCAAGAACCTCCTGCAAATGTTGACTATATAGTTGCGGCAGATGTCACCTATGACTCTCGTATTGTCGGTAAATTAGCATCCACGATTAGCGATTTCTTCACATACAGCGGTACTAAAGCTGCCTATATAGCAGCTACAATAAGAAATGAAGCAACAATTCTTGCATGGGAAGAGAGATTAGAACAATGGTTCCCTAATTGTTGGACCGTGAAGGAGTCTTGTTTGATGCCCGAAAAGATTGAGTCACATTGCTGGTTCAGCGCCGGAACACCGGAAATTAGAATTTACGAGATCATGTCTCCATTAATCTAAATATTTATTAGAATACTATTAGACGTATTAATTATATTAAAACTTTATCTATATATGTTGGATCCATATTCCTGTACACAACTACTATCCAATCAGAGGCCATAATAGTCAACGAAAAAAATTTGTACTGGGAAAAACGAAACGGATTCAGAAAAAAAACTTGCGAACTCTTCTTTTGATACGTGATTACCATTCTAAACCATCAAGAATACATAATATGGCTGCTAGATTTCCATTCCCTGTTGCTAAGACCTACTGGCCATATATGGCTGGTGGTATGTAGTTCCTTGATTAGTTGATAGAAATTGTGATTGAACAAATATCAGATGATAAAGAACTTTGAGAATCCATATTTGAAACTGAATATAAAAGGCATTTTCGCAAATAAGAAGTGAATTGAAATATACACGAAGTAGTAATGAAATTGAATTAATGAGATTAAATGATGCAAATAAAGTGAAGAAAATCGTGAAATACACAGAATATTAAAATCAATAATTGCATATGGAGAATTATTACAAATCATTAGCAAACATATGTTGAATTAAAGAGACTTAAATTCAGATCTTCCAACAAGAGAGCATGCAGAATAAACTTGAAAAAATTAACCTGTGATCTCACATTGAATTGTAAACATTTATTTTGAATATTTGTTGAAGATATGTCTTATACGGGTTCGATTGATCAATAAGTATAAACTGATATGCAATTACTTCGTTTCAAATATTTCAAATTCGTTCAATCACAGTTTTCTATAACTTGAAAAAAAATATACTAACAATTTGTTTTAGCTGCCGTCACCTATTACTTAGTGTACAAGGCATCTGTTGCCTCCATGAACTCTGACGAGTTCATCAATGACCCAAGACACCCAAGATTTGCTAAGGGTGGTAAGTTCATTGACTTGGAAAACAAGGATTAGATAATCTCTTTAAATTATTAGGTTCAAAAAATAAAAGTATTAAGTGTAAATATATCAAGAAAAGTGTAAAAGGGCTATGCATAATCAAATTGCACTCCCCGAATAATGATTTTTCCATAACGACCAGATAAATTGGTACTCGCTACATCATCGTCTTCAAATTATCTCTAGTTTTACGATTCCTTTCCTGTTTCACTGGTAGAAAACGATTATTAGTTTTCGAATGTATTCAGGTTGGACTTACACAGGTTGCGAATCTTGTGGTCTAAACACTTATGAATCACAATTGCTACGTCAAGCTTATCATCTTGGCTTTCCGGCGATAAAGAAAATCGTATGCTACTTGCACCGGCTTTTTGTGATTTCTCTAATTAATAGATAACTACTATATCTTAAAAGAAAGTATTCTAAGGAGGGAATGCATCATGCTTACCGGTAGGGATAGAGCGATTTGGGAATGACATAAGGTTTACCCACTAAACCTTTCGAAAGTTTTCATCCAACTGTTTTAGCTGCAAAGAACTCTATTTGTACTATTTGATTCAACTAGTGGTATACTAAGTTAGTATGATTGTTCTTTTAAAATGTGTTTATGGGTGCAAAATTTAGCGCGCGTTTTGTTTTATTTTTTACTATATTTGCCTCTCGATACAATCAATAGGTGACCTTGTCATAGAGAGTTTCGAAAATAATTTCTTGAGAAGTAATTGTTTTCTGTATCTCGCAAACATCAATTTTTGTTGGTGAAACTTGAATTCTACTCTTTTGTGTCTACTTCATAGCTTCTACTAAACCTTTTAAAACAATCACACCTTAAAATCGTTCTTCAATTTTTTAATTTCTACTATTGTGCCCCTTCTATTTTCATTTCAAGAAATGCCTGCGTAGCGTAATGGTTAACGCGTTTGACTTCTAATCAAAAGATTCCGGGTTCGACTCCCGGCGTGGGTTTCTTGCGGTTTTAGCTCAGTTGGGAGAGCGTCAGACTGAAGAGATTCAGTCACAGTTAATCTGAAGGTCCTGTGTTCGATCCACAGAAATCGCAATTTTTTTTGTGTCTTTGTTTATTTTTCTCACAACGTGTATTGTTTTAGAAATTTTTATTTCTGTTTTTTTCTCATCTAAAAAGTAAAAGTTGTCTCGTACTTGTAGTACAAAATGAAAATGTGTCATTCATTTTGTTTAGTTAGTTTGCTAACTTTTCGTGTTACTAATTAAAAAAGGCCAGTTCAATTTTGAGAGTGCCTCGCTCATAAAAATTTTGAAGATCTCCCTATAAATGTTGAGCAATTTTAGCAC